>JZLH01S0392862.1:57940-84604 GCA_001188425.1 Eucidaris tribuloides | reverse complement strand
AGGTGATATGCATCTAAAGTTAAAGGGAAAGTTCACCCTTAATTATGTCAAGTTGGTTTTGATAAAAGCAGAAAAATGAGAGAAACTTATTAATGAACGTTTGGCAAAATGTACCAAAGGATTACAGAGTTATGAATTTTTAAAGTTTCAATTTTGTGACGTCATATGCGAGCAGCACCCCCTTATTTCATGTAATATAAATTCCATAAATTTACATTTTCTCATAAGGTTTAAAATGATTTTACGTGTGTATTCTGTATATCATCATGACACATTATTTCATACACGCTTCTGTGAAAAAAAATTCAGTCATCATAAACCATTAAAAAATGACAATTTATGGAATTTTTATCATGTGACATATGGGATACCTGCTGGCATGTGACCTCACAAAATCAAAACTTTTAATATCCTCAACTCTGTTATTCTTTGAGGGATTTTTGTCAAACTTTCATGAATCTTTTTATCTCATTTTTCTGCATTTATTAAAACCAACTTGACGTCACTGTGGACTTCCCCTTAGGGAAGACTGTGTAGTGTGAAGAGTGTCAGATAAATAATTTGAGCTAGGAATGAGGGCGGGGGGGGGGGGGAGGGGGCACTAGACTTACAATGTGATAAATACGTGCCATACCAAAGTAAAAAATCAGGGGCTCTGGAACTGGCTTGAGCAAAAAAAATGGGGTCTCTGGAACTGCAGCTAATACCTTAGAAGACCTCAAAATTCTATGCTTCGGAACTGCGCTGCAGCAAAAATTCCAGCACGCTGTTGTCGAGCCATGCTGAAAGTACATGCCCTGGTCCAAATCTGCGCCGTAGAATTAGAAGTGGCACGGCCAAGCCAAAATCAGTAACAAACGAAAGTATGATGCTCTGGAGCGGCCATTTAGGGATGCATTGGTACCAGGAATGGCAAATTTTGGGGTCTCTAGAACTGAAAAAGTTAACATTTTCTGTAGCTTCTGAAATTGTGATGATCTGGAATTGAAATTTAGAGCTGAGAATGGGGGTCTCAACCATGGCACATCGGGGGAAGAAGCCACGTGTACTGTATGTATATATGAGCATGCATAATTTGATTCTAGGATATAAATTCTAGTTGATACAAATTTCTTCAGCTGTAATGACCTTTAGAAAATATTTGACTTGTAATATTTGTCTTGGTATGATATGTGTTTTTAAATAAATCATTAAATATTATCAAATTAGCTGAAGTGTATCCATCTCTTTATTGCCTTTCTTTTGTTGACTTCAGGATAACATGATGTGATCTACCTTTCCAGAGTATGGAAGGGAAACCTATATTCTGGAGTTCATTTCATAATAGTGTTTATTTGACAAATTTTCCCCTTTCTTTTGTTGATTTCAGAATAACATACTGTGATCTGCCTTTCCAGAGTAAATGGCTGTATATCGGGACAGAGAGGGGGAATGTCCATGTGGTCAACATCGAGGCATTTGTTCTTTCAGGTTATGTCATCAATTGGAACAAAGCCATTGAATTGTAAGTAAATGTTGTTGGTTCTCTATTGTAATTAACGCAGTGGAGACGATTTGATTTTACTGTAACACACATTTTCCATAGACCCCAACAAGAGTTAACTCGTATGTGTTGAAGGCCCACTGTCATGAGAGAATGAAACAACACCCTCTTTTGACTTAAAAATTATAAAAATTGGGCACTAATTATACCCATAATGCAACAGAACAGCCATCTTGGTGTGGTAAAATACAACATACGTTTTCCTCCCGCAGTATATAGGACTATGGCACAGCAACAGACCATATCCTTGAATATTTGCCTGTATAGTTCACATCCTGTTGGTAATTGAGTTCACTCTTGACAGTGGGCCTTTAAAGTGATAAGATTCATCACCATGTGGGATTAAAATTCTGTCTTTTTCATTCAGTGAGGCAAAGTACATGTATGCAGAACTATAGAATTATATGTATTGCAAATAATGCTATGTTATGGTATGTAATGATATCATTACAGATATCACAACTACTGCTAGAACCCCAAGTGCTTGTTGCTGATGCTAATGCTAGGTTTGGTACTACTCTTGCTGCTGTTATTACTACTACTACTACTACTACTACTACTACTACTACTACTACTACTACTACTACTACTACTACTACTACTACTACTATTACTAGTGCTACTACTACTACTGCTGCTACTCTTACTACTACTACTTCTACTTCTACTACTACTACTACTACTACTACTAATTACTACTTACTATTACTATACTACTTCTACTACTTACTTCTTATACCTCTACTACTACTACCTCATAGTTGGCTACTTCTACTTTGCTTCTACTACTTCTTCTGGTACGACTTCCACTTCTACTACTAACAAACTACTTCTGCACCTGGTTACTACTACTACTTTCATGGTATGCTATACGTCTACTAGTATAATGGTTGACGTTGCCAACTTATCTGCATACAAAAACTGTCACTATTTATTTCACTTATGAAACATGCGACACTACAAAATGCAATTTATAGTAATAGTGATTCTCCTATTTCATGTTACCTCATAGGGCAATTCGTGTTAAACTTGAAAAAATGCTAATTCTAAAATTGGTCTAGCTGAACAACTAGTGTATTTGATTTACATTCTGTGGTTATACTAAAACCATTGGAACAGGTCAGTTTTGTGCAGACTTGTCTCAAAGTTCGATTTTTGGGCGTGAATTGTGAAAATTTGAATTTTATCGAAATTTCAAAAGTTTATACAGTATGTATGAAAATGTGTTTACACTTAGATCTGAGAACTACTGAACAAACTTTTAGATGACTGTGGTCAAGTAGTTTGTATGTCTCCCTTGATTAGGCTGACTATGTTATACAAAATATTCTCATTCCTAATTAGACTTAAGGTCTTATTTCGGCAAGCCCTACCATAAGTGTCCCGTACACACATAACTTAAAAGTTTTTATTATGCTTAGGTTAGGGGCCTACAAACGTATAGTACAGAATTCTCTAAATTGGTGATGTACAGTAGTTCACTATAATACCATAAAGTTAGGAATTTACTTCATTGTAATCTTCTATTCCATAACATCCTCAACTTTGTCCCGTACACACATTTTGTGTCGTACGGGACATTTTTCTGTCATGTCGTAGCGGCACATGTCCCTGCAAACAGAGTGGTATTTTTTTCAAAGTTTATAATCTAAAATTAAAATTTATAAATTCTATTATATTCTGAACTATTCCTTTTCATCTGAATAAAAATTTACGCCCTTACACCATGTTTTTTTTCATTGTAATCTGGTTATAGCACCTGTTTCCAACTTTCTTCAAGTATAGGCTGCTACTGACCATAGGTTAACAAATTCAAGTGGAGAGGTAAGGGAAAAGAGAATAGGGGGCTCTAGAAATGTATTCCAACATTTATTTACTGCTCAAACACATTAGCGTTTGATAATTGCAAAATATGTTGTCTAACTATTAAGTTGTTTGTTACAGAAAATGTTGTCGTACGGACATTGGGAAGCGCACCATTTCTATGTCCGTACGACATTTTGTCCTGTACAAATACTTAATTTTCAAAGATTTGTTGCAATTCTTATGATGTGTATACATTTTAAAAGTCGGTTAATCGCTTTGTAACTGGAAATATTCAAAATTACAGAAGAAATGCATTTGTTTAGCTCACTGACCAAGGCTCAATGAGCTATTGCGATCGCTTTTCGTCCGTCATCCGTGTCGTGTTCTCATCGTGCGTCGTGCGTCGTTCCGTCGTTCGTCTGTTCGTCGTTCGTCGCTGCGTAAAACTTTTACACATTTCAGGCTTCTTTCTTCAGAAATGTATTGATTGGATTTGGTCCAAACTGCTAGAATGCATCCTTTAGGTGGTGGGATTAAGGTCCTCAAATGTAACCTGGCCCCTGCGGGGCACCAGGGCGCAGGGCCTAAAGGGCCAAAAGTAGCGTAGTTTTCAAACATCTTCTTCTCTAGATCCAGAAATAGGTTAGGTAAGCCACTTTGGTGTTAGATATCTCTATATTGTGCTAAGTTAATGTTCCTCATGCATGCACACAGGTGGTGGCCGGTTTGGCCCCTAAAGGGGGCAAAAGTTTGGGATGGGGTCCCTATGGAAATAATTTCACCTTCCCATCAATGGATTAGACCAACACTTGTGGGAATATCTCAGGGCGAGGGGATAGAGGTTCCTGGAATGCGTACACCAGGCCCCCCTGGGGGCCGGGGGGGGGAGGCGGCGGGCGCCATGAGGCCGAACTAGGTTAAATTTCTTAACCATAAAGGCCATTTTGTAACCAAACTTGGGTGGTAGTATGCGTGCAGTGACCTTAATGTTAATTTGGGGGTTCAAGAAGCTCACATTGTAAGTCAAGGTCAAATGAAGTTAAATTGTTTCTTATTTTTGGTTGTTATTGGCCATTTGTGACTAACTTGGCATGGTAAATGCTACATGTATAGTGACCTCAATATTAAAATTGGCGGTCAGTTAATAAGTGTAGCGGTCAAAGGTCAAATGTTAGATACTAGGGCGTGCCTAGTTTTTATAAAATGGATGTCAGAATTTAAATTAAATTGCCAAAATCATGCTATACGTTATGGAGGATGAAAGTTTCTCCAACTGGTTCATTTAGGCACGTGGCTGCCTAGATATCAGGCTCCAAGCGGCCAAACTTACATATAGCTGAATGTTTTTTCTATGGGGCCCACCATAGCAGAGTTTGCGAGACCTCAGGTGAGCGTCGCTTTGCCCCCCGGGCTCTGTTTCATTGATGTAAGCTTAGCGTAATTATGGAATTGTTTCAGAGATGTCCCGTACGACCACTTTGTGATGTCCCATACGACACGTTGTTCTGTAGCATATTTGCCTTAGCATTTTTGTGTTCAAACATTTTCAAAATTATAGCTGTATAAAAAGTAGTCTTCAGTAATTGTCTCATTGATTTTAGATAGAGATTCAGTCATTTTCTATTATGCAACACACAGAGTTTTGACATAAACTTCATTTCACAAACTTGAGTTCTCTGCAGTCCCCTACGACACGCACATTTTCACTACTTCTAATTCACCATAAAGAACAAATTTAATTTGTTGTGTTGTCATAACTCATAGAGTACCCACTAGTACTTTATAATTACCATACAAAAAATTCATCCCTCAAGATTTTGCATGAGCTTGAAAATTATTCTTAAATGTCCCTGTACGACACGCACGAATCGCCCCATATCTGATTCAAACAGACCTAAGTGATCATAGTGGCATATTTCTAATATTGTCAACTTTTTTTCCATCTCCATGCCATAGATCTAGGAAAACACATCCTGGTCCGGTGGTTCATCTAAGCGACAATCCAATTGATGCTAATAAGGTGAGATTCTCCCAAGATCAGATTTTCACTGTCTCATGTTTCATGAACAGTATAAATGCAATGTTGCTGTAGCAGATAGGGTGGGGTGGGGATTAAATATGCTATGACCCCCCCCCCCCTTTGTTGTTTGGCCAAAAAGGTGGGACTGGGAAACAGAACAGTATATGTCCTCCTCCCCAAGCCTGCCCAACACCCCCGCCCCCTTTTGGATAATGCTCCATTGCTGGTGGTTTCATAATCATTTTACTGGTGAGGGAGGTGGGGACAACACCATTAGAGGGGTTACAACCAACATTTAAGAGCTAGTTTTCTATGGGAGGAATATATTTTTCTTCTTGTTTATCTGGATCAACTCTTCTCCCTCTCTCCATCTTCGCCTTCTTTTCTCCTATTTCTTTTCTTTCGTTTTTTCTATTCGTTCGCCCAAGGGAGGGGAAGGGGGTTACTTGGCCCCTATGGTTCCTACCCACATGCTTCCCAAGTTATCTGATTCTCATAGGTTCTTACACATGCCAATCCTTTTCTGGGAAGTGATAAGTTGTTTGTTATTACATTCCAAAATTCTGATGAGTCTGGAATCCTTTTATCTGGTGTCTGAGCGACTCCTCAACATGAAATATTTATTGCAATAACACAAAGTATATCCAGCCATACTCGGTTTGTTTTCACACAGCCATCGAAACATAATTTCAAACCTGATTGCAAGCAGTAATTACACTTATTGTAGTATTTTTACCCATGTGAACGCGAAATTCAAATCATGCTTCAGAAGTGTTTTCTAATAATTCTGGATTAAATCACAATTTATTCATGTGAACGGCTTGACCTTTAAAATACAAATTCGAAGATGGGGTTATGTGACCTTCATCCACTTCCTTGCGCCACTAATCTGCCCTACTTTGGCAAAAGGAATCAAGTGACAAAAGTGCAATTTGTCATAAATGAGTAATTTATGTCTGTCATTTACTAGTGTTGCACAACTTCAGCATTTTAGAGAGTCGACTAGTCGCCCACAAATAGTCGCGACTCCGACTATTAGTCGACTATCGGTGTTCAACGTCTTATTGTGTTCAAGATTGGTGGTGTGGGGTGCATGGGTGTCGCAGTCGGAGTCGCAGTGAGTGCAACGTATACGGCAACACATGTATGATAGCATTGCACGATTATAGGCTGATCCAAGTACATTTTGGCAGTTCTGTTTGATGATAGATTATGGCCGATTTACAATGAAAAACGTAAAGTAAAAGAATAAAGAGTCAAAAGATCAAGCAGCCGTACACATACACTATGCCATCATTTGCCATGACACAATGATTGGTAGTTCTGTTGAATTTTTACGTCTTTTGACTCAGTTTTTAATACAAATTAACATGTGATTAAAAGTCGACTATTGCGCTCCGATAGTCGGAGTCGCGACTCCGTGGAGGCAGTCGCGACTACGACTTTTCGCGACTTAGTCGTGCAACACTATCATTTACATAGGCATTATTGAAATTTCACGACATTTTTACTTGAATATCTTTCAGTCAAATAATCATTTCTTCTCCAGATTTAAGCTGAAGATGCAGCATGCTTAGGCCATTTCAAAAACACCAATAATTCAAATTTGACTGATTTGTCACTTGCGTCCATTTGCCAAAGTAAGGCAGTATGCATTTATGCCTATGTCTCGTTTGTCCACTGCCAAAGTTGATTGACAGGGATCCAGAAACATGGCCAGGCCTTTTGACTTGAATTTTGAATTCTAATTTTGCATTGTCCATGAAGACTTTTTCATTACATGTACAGCCAGTAACTCCAATCACCACGATTGAAATCATACTTGATTTGGCCACAGTGTGTTAAAAACAGTCTCAGTCCTATATTTTCATTTCATTCTCTGTTCACGATTTGTAAGGGTCAAAGAATTTCTGAATTTCTAGAACATCAGGGAATTTAAAAGCATTTTTTTCCAGGAGGAAACGTGCAGAAAATGTCAAAGAATTCATCAATTCCTTCTGCAAGGTCAGGGGAAATCATTTATTCAAGATATTATTAAAAAGACCCTTGATTTGGAGATGCAAGTATTGCAATGATGTGTTTTTACATGTTTCAAAAATGTAAAAACTGGCATAGAATATTTACAGGTTTCTGCTCTGGAAAGTCAGGGAATTTTGGAAAATGTGTAAGTGTACGAACCATGTCTGTATATATTTTGATTCGTTTCTTGGCCTTTCCCTCTTCAGTTACTTATCGGGTTTGAGACGGGGGCTGTCGTCCTATGGGACCTCAAGAACCGGATAGCGGAGAACCGTTACAACTGTAGCCAGCCCGTCCGGAGCATAGCGTGGCACCACGAGGGAAAGCAGTTTGTCTGCAGTCACACGGACGGCACGCTGACGATATGGAACCTCCGGAACTGTAACAAACCCGCCAATATCATCTCTCCTCATGGTAAGTCACGATGTTTGTCCGTCTCGGACAGTGTTGAAGTATCCAAGGCCAGCCTTGAGGCCAATTTCTGGTGGCCTCGATCTCGGTCTCGTTCCAAGTCACCTGTACAAAACCTATGGAAAGGTTGTCTTTTGGAATGGCTTCGGTCTTGGAACCTGTGGTGTCGGATACTACATACTCTGTTTTTGCCGGCTGAGTTTGAAAAGGCTTGAAAGCTCCTAGCAGGCCAATTGAAAAGGAGAGTGTTTACAGCATGATTCATATTGACTCTTTATATGCTTGATAACCCGGCCTACTTTGTTCACCAATTGGCACAAATTCTTCATGTGCAGTAGTTATTATGAATGGTATTAATTAATCTGGCTTAATCGATTCTCAAGTTCAATGGATATCTGATAAGTCAATCACACATATTATGCATCTATGGGCCAGGGGCCGTATTCTGAAAATTGTTCTAACTTTCCTTCTAACTTTTCTTCTAACTCCCCGAGTTAGAAGAGTCATAAAATCTCTTCTAACTGTATTCTGAAAAATTGTTCTAGGATGATTTTAGCAAGGATGACCCCACCCATGACACACCCACATTTTCTTGCTTCTACCAATGAGGACAAGTGTTAGTTGGAAAGTCAGCCAATCACGTCTGACTTTACAATGTAAACAACTGCGCGTCGGAGGAATGCAGCGCGCATCGACAGCACATTGAAGGCGCACAACATTGCGCGCATATTGTGTACGTGGCCGTGGTGGTGGACGAGTGAATGAATGCATGAGTGCATGAATGAATTTAACTTTCACATAGATATAGGAGAAAACAATACAATTGATAATATCAATGATAATTATTCCACAAAAAACAATGTATGAAACAAATGAAGTATTAGTTAAAACCTAAACAGAAAAACCCAAATGAATGACCCGGGTGAATGACACACATACACTCACAATGCGCCCGATCGAGCAACGAGTTATACTCCATGTAGCTAAAGCCGCAGCATTGTATGCTCATTCCATGCACCAGCTTTTGTAAATTTAGCTAATTGGTTCAACGGAAAATGAAACCAATTAACATAATTTACAATTGTCGGACATAATCAAAGGGCTGGATGAATGAAACGCCAAATTTGTTACAGGCTACCATCCTTACCCTCGCTGTAGAAGAGCTTGTGAGGCGTTTTAAATTTTCTTCTAACTTTTCTTCTAACTTCATTTTCAGAATACGAAAATTGTTCTAACTCTGAAATGCGCACATATGCAAATTTTTATTCTAGAAGAAAAGTTAAAAGAGATTTTGTTTTAGGAGGATTTTCAGAATACGAAACTGTTGTAACTGTATGACTTAGAACAGAATTCCTTCTAAAACAATTTTCAGAATACGGCCCCGGGTCCTGTGTGTAGTTAGAACAAGAATGTGGTTTAGAACTTGATATTTATAAAATACCATGTCAATGTGAGGTAAGCTAATATCGGGAAAAAGCAGAATAACTTGAAAAGGATTAGAAAATGTTATTTTTTCATGGTAGTTCTGACTTTACAGCCCCCTACTCCAATTCAATCATCTAGTTTTTCAAAAGTGAATCAGCAGGCCCATAGACAAAGGAGAAAGTGTGGATAGTGGTAACTTAAACACTACATGTCAAACAAAATCTTGGTTATCTGCATGGAATGCTCTTAGTCCAGAATCAGCCATATCAATATGAAAATCAACTCCTCTGAAGAATATTATTGAAACACCACAAATGAACCTACAAGTGGTGAAATGTTTTGCGGCAAAGTAACAACAAATAACTTGTTACATTAACATGAATATAATGGAAAATATGTTTGCTTTCATTATCTTAGCCAAAGTTCCTGCCAAAGGTTTGAAGCCAGAGCCATGTACGCCAGTCCCCAAGGTGGAATGGAAGTCAGTCAAGAGCGGGTGAGTAGTGTGAGGATACAAGTTACTGTCTGAAGACACAAGTTACTGTCTGCAGACACAGCAGTTTGTCTTCAGTCACAAGGAGTTGTCTGTAGTCATAATGGGTTGTCTTCAGACGCGAGGGGTTGTCTGAAGACAAAACAGGTTTTCTTCAAGCACAAGGGGTTTTCATCAGATCTGATGGGTTCTTTGGTACTTGGTGGGTTGTCTCCAGACACAATAGGTTGTCTTCAGATGCAAGATGTTGTCTTAATTCAGACGCAAGGAGTCGTCATCAAATGCAAGGGGTTGTCTTCAGATGCGAGGGATTGTCTTCAGACGCAATGGGTTGTCTTCAGATGCAAGGGGTGGTCTTTGGACACGTTGGGTTTTCTGAAGGCACAAGGGGTTTTCTTCAAACTCGGTGGGTTCTTTGGTACTTGGTGGGTTGTCTCCAGACACAATAGGTTGTCTTCAGATGCAAGGGATTGTCTTTGGACACAATGGGTCTTGTGAAGGCGCAAGGGGTTTTCTTCAAACTTGGTGGGTTGTTTGCTAGTTGATGGTTTTTCTGCTACTTGGTAAGTTGTCTCCAGACACAATAGGTTGTCTTCAGATGCAAGATGTTGTCTTAATTCAGATTCAAGGAGTCGTCTTCATATGCAAGGAGTTGTCTTCAGATGCAAGGGGCTGTCTTCAGATACAATGGGTTGTTTCAAACTCAGTGGGTTGTCTGGAGACACAAGTGGTTGTCTTTAAACACAACATGTTTTTGGATGCAAGGGGTTTCTTCAGACACAAAGACTCAATGGGTATTAATATTAATGAATGAAAGGTTTGCAGAGAGAATTTAAGATACAGAACAAGTATGCTGTTCATCTCTTTATTGTCATATTAATGATAAATAAGATCAAATGCTAGATCTGTTATTTTTTAATGACTCAGATAAAGAATAACCCAATATTGGTTATTCTGTAGATACAACACGTCTGCAAACCTAAAAAAGGTCCAAATTTTCAGTGGGATCGCTTTGTACATGGTTTGCTGTCATTTCTTAACAAAGATATCTCACATGTTAAGTGTTTTGGGCAACAACTTTGTTTGCCTGACTTTTTTCAAATTCTCTAGTGAGTGCTAGATCTGAAGATTAAGTGCCATTCACATTATCAAACTTTTGTGAATGTCAGATAGTGTCTGTCTCATTCCTCCCTCCCCCCCCCCATCTTTCACTCTCAGATGAGCATGAAAACCTTAACAGAATGTAACTTTTGTTTTTGTTTGTGTCCGTAGGGATCCTTACATCCTCTTCTCTGGTGGATTGACGTACGACAAGGCTACGCAAACGCCGAGCATCACCATCATGCAAGGCAAGACCACCACCGTTCTCGAAATGGAACACCCCGTTGTAGACTTCCTAACTCTGTGTGAGAATCCATGGCCAAGTAGTAAGTAGAAACACTCCTAAACTTTGCAGTTACAATTTTTTTTAAACTCACCCCAAGCTGAAGGCTCAATTGAGCTATTGCGATCATGTTTGATCTGTGTCCGTCATGTATAGACGTGTCACATTTTCAAGGGGAAAAATCACATTGTCATAATCTTCTTAATGAAAATGGATGGTCTGAATTTAACAAACTTTAACTAGAATCATCTGTATGCAAAGGGGATGCAAGGTAATGTTTTTTAATGGTTCACGGGACCCCATTGGTGCCAAGATATCAGGCTCCAAGGGACAGAACTATGTACAATTGCAATTGATGATGTATTCTCTACTTAGTAGTGTATTGGCACTACAGTATCAGCCCTATAGGCATATAAAGAGTTCAACCAGTCTGTCTCTTTTCTGTTACGAGGAATATTAATCCACACACTTGATATCTCATGTTCTTTTTTGTCTTTTATCCAGATCCACAAGAACCCTATGCAGTGGTAGTACTACTGGAGAGTGACCTAGTGGTTGTTGACCTTTTATCACCTGGGTAAGTGGTCGTTGACCTTTGTAGGACAGCCAGGTGGTCATTAACCTTTGAGTGGTCAGGCAGTCAAGCTGTAAGCTGGCCAGACTGCTATTGACTGAGTAACTGGCTAATCGACTTATAGATTGACTGACATATTGATTCATTGTTCAGCTGATCGATTTGTTAATTGATTAATTGCTTGTTTAGCTCATATATTTGCTGATTAATTTATAAATTATTTCTTTTTTTATGTTTTTAATCGTTTGCCACTCATCCAAATTCACTACAGGCCTGTAATAAATGTTAATACTGAGAGCACAAATAGGAAAGGGGGAATTAGTCATTTCTGATTTCATTTTGTCTTGTTTGTGCTTAATCTCATACAGAGATTAAATTTGTATAATCATCGCCCTCGTTTCGATCATTAGGTATCCTGGACATATTCAAACTGTACAAACATTCTGTTGCAATTTTCATTTTTAGGCTCATGTATAACAAACTTCCCCAATCAGTGTACGAATATTATAATTTTTTTGAAAATTGTTATAGTACAAGACAAAAAGAGTCAAAAATTTTACTTTTTCCCAGAGTGAAAACAGAACACGGTAAAACCTCAATCTCTTTCATGGGATCGAAAATCTGGAGTAATCTTCCAGAGAATGGAAAACAGCTAAAACGTGTCCAGTCTTTTCGCACAGAGCTTAAAAATTGCTTCATACAAGAATATTGATATAAAACATATATATTTCATTTAGTTTGTTTATAGTTTGTATTCCATGTATGATTGTCTTATACTATGTGCTTAATTTACTTACATGTATTCAATTTTATTCGAAAGCACGTAACCATAAGATATAATTATTCACGTTGTATAAGATATTTCTAGTTGTATTGTTTATTTCATGCTATATCATGTTAAATATTTGAAGTGTGTTTATATTGTAAATAGTCTAACAGAGGATCTACATCTCATTAGCAGAACTTGCTATTTCTGTAGATTCCTTTTACCAAACAGATGTAAAACAACTCATCTCTGTTATATGTATTTTATCTTGTTTGTTTTTTTGGTAATAAACTCTTTCATTCATTCATTCATTTATTCATTCATTCATTTGTAATGTTGCTGCTACAGTACATGTACAGTGTATGTGTACAATCTTATTTGCTGTAGGATTATTTTTTTAAGTGTACCATGTACTAGTATTGTATTGAAATTCTTAAATTCTATGTCAATTTTTTTGGAGTTATGTAATGTGTATGTTTAATTAAATTGCTTAGCTGAAATGAACCTGTCATGACCATGGGGATAATAATAAACAGCGCATAGGGATGTGCAATAAGCTATGTGTTATGCGCTGTACAAGAACAGAATGTTATTATTATCATTTAATTGTATTGTTTCTCTGAACAGTGTAAACCAAGTTTCTATGTATTGCTTGTGGATGAATAAGTTCAAATTCAATTCATCTTTTTTTTTTTTACTTTCCACAGGTATCCCTGCTTTGAGAACCCCTATCCGATGGACCTCCATGAATCTCCCATAACATGTGTACAGTACTATGCAGACTGCCCGTCAGATCTCATTCCAGCGCTCTACTCGGCCGGCGCCAATAGCCTCAACAGGAAGAAGACAGCTTACAGTAAAAGGGTAAATAATAAACCCCTTGATGATTTACCCATCCCTATTTCTTAATAGTAGTTACTAACTGTAATGTTAGTGGTTTTGCTGTTGGGAGAGTCCACTTCAAATTATAGGGTGGGAAAGTTAGCCTCAACAGAAGACATATATAGCTTACAGTAAAAGGGTAATTGATAAACCCCTTGATGCTATACCTATCCCTATTTCTTAATGGTAGTTTCTAACTACACTGTTAGCGGTTTTGCTATTGGAAGAGTCCACTTCAAATTATAGGGTGAGATAAATAGCCATGGCAGGAAGAAGACAGCATACAGTAAAAACAATAAGGAACATTGCTTTCATTCTTTTGTAGGGGCCTACTTTTCGTGAAATTTTCATTTTGTATCTGTTGGCAAATATCTTGCTGCTTCTTTCTAGCACTTTCGCTACATTTTATTTTTTTCACGTGCAGTGATTCACGAAGGTTGTCGCTGTCGGCTCCTATTCGCGAAAGTATAGTGTTTTACAGTGTATCAGAAATATGTGAACTGTGACTTTTTTCTGTTTTGCAGAATTGGCCGGTGAAAGGAGGCGAGTGGGGTTCAGGAGGAAGCAGTGACCAAGAAATCATCATCACAGGGTGGGTGATATATTGTGATCTTATGAGTTAATCCACATGATACTATGGTCAGAATGTAGGACCTGTATTAACCCTTGATGCTATGCTCCTTTTACATTTGCACTAGTTTGACCAATTGTGAATACATTGTAGTGACAGATCCATGGGGAGTTGACCCCTCCCCCCCCCGAGTTCCATTTTGTTGCATGGCCTTACAAAGGAGGAGGGAAGCAGGCAAAAATGGTTCTAGGAATACTGCCCTGGAAGACAACTCCCTCAGGGACGACTCCCACCTGACAGCTGCCCCACAGGACAGTTCCCATGGAGGACAACTGCTCCAGAGGATGGCTATCCCGTAGGACAACTTCCCCAAAGACCAACTCCACCAGAGACAATCCCCCCCCCCCCCTTCCCCAAGGACAACTTCCCCGGTAGAGTTTAACAATGTTTCCAGTCTAAAGAGTCTGATTTGGCCTTTGGCGAGTTGTCCTCGGGGAGTTGTCCTGTGGTGGAGTTGTCCTGTGGGGGAGTTGTCCTCTGGGGGATTTGTCCTCTGGGGGAGTAGTCCTCTGGGGGGAGTTGTCCTCTGGGGGAATTGTCCTCTGAGGGAGTTGTCCTCTCAGGGAATTGTCCTATGGGGGAGTTGTCCTCTGGGGGATTTGTCCTCTGGGGGATTTGTCCTCTGAGGGAATTGTCCTCTGGGGGAGCCATCCTCTGGGGGAGATGTCCTCCGGGGTAGACGTCCTCCAAGGGAATTGTCAGTTGTCACCCAGTGTAGCCTGGTGGTAGTGCCACTCCCCAGAAAGCAGTAGGTTACAGGTTCAATTCTAGATGGGTCATTGTTTTTCTGAGCTATTCAAACTTACAGATCAAGCATTAGATCTCACTATATTCTGTAGGTTGCCACCTGCCAAGACTGTATTTTGAATGAATTGTTTTTCCAAACAGTCTTGTTTTAATGTTATTCCAATTTTCTCTCTCCTTCCATTTCCAGGCATGCCGATGGCTCCATCAAGTTCTGGGATGCCTCACAAGGTAGTCAATTACATTCTTGGCATACTAAGATGATGCAAATGGCATGTTTCCACAGAGCCACATTTCCAAGTCACAGCAGGTTATGCCAAGTAATGGCTAGTAACAAGCTCTGTGGAAACGTACCTGGTAATGTAATCATCAGTCACAACAACATTTCTAAATACCAAAGAGGGTGCTTTTTTCTTGCACAATTTTTTTGAGACACTTTTTGGAAACTATCAGGCAATGTTTTTCAAGTAAAGAAGGGCACCTATGACCATTTAACTGAGTGCGACAATTTTCTTGTTAATTTAGCAGTCGACTTATTACATTCAAAACATAATTACAAAATCATAATTCTTCAAGTAAATGTGCCTGTATTGGGGAAAAAAATCCTCTATGAAATTCTTTATCATTTTCCTGTTGATTTTTAGCAATTAATTTAGCAATTGACTTACTCCATGACCAAGTCATGAGTAGGGAGTTTTAGATTTTCATCCATGATGCGGAATCTTCCGATTTGGCCTTACTTCGCATATGCAAGATAACTCGCCTCGATCGATAATTTGTTGTTTTTCATTTCACATCTATTCTCAGCCTATTTTACATGGACAGTTTGATTAATTAAAATTCTGTACCGTGATTGCGTAGAACCAGGATGTTAGATTGCACATCCCCAGCGAATGCGTAGCATACGTTGAATGTCCCTGGTAGAACTTTGCATCAGTCGCGTTGCAACAAGAAATCTAAAGCGAAACAATTCACAAGTAAATGTGACGATATCAAACATGTTACCTCTTGCAAATTCTTTGAGAACTGTCAATGAAACAGTTTACAGCAGACAATGAGAGTGACATCTGTAACTTCTTGATCTTCATTCTTTCTTTAAGTGATGCTTCAAGTTCTCTACAAGCTAAAGACAGCCAAGGTGTTTGAAAAAGCCAAGCAAGCGCGGACGCTGGACGGAGACGATGACCCATTCGCCGTCCAACTAGTCAAGCTCTGTGCTGAGAGCCGGACGCTATGTGTGGCTGGAGCCAGCGGTCATCTACTCCTCTACAAGTTCAGCAAGATAGAAGCATCGACGGAGCTACCGGTAAGATGATTGCAATGTTTTCTTTTCTCCTGTTTCTCCAGTTTCTTTATAGAATTCTTAAAAAGAACACATATCTTAAAGGGCAGTGACATGATTGTGAGAAACAGTAAATGCCTCTTACACCAAACTGGTTGAAAGGTATATCAATGGATACACAAGCTGGAGTGTATCTCCTGGCTGGAAGGATTTATCTTCCTTGTTTACTAAAGCCACATCAGGCATGAACATACTGACATTTAGTTTCTCTCGAGCCCCTATAAAAATACATTTCATAGAACCCTACACAACATATTTGTCTGTCACAGGGCATACAAATTGAAGTCATTTTAGAAGAGTCAACTTTTGACTACCAAATGTTCACAGTGGAATCCTTGCACAGTTTACTTGATTCCAGAATAGTTTCAGCTCAAGTTGAGGACTACCCCCAATCATGTCATTTACCTTTGACAAGATGACCATGTTTATGTTTCTGAGGTTATCATCAAAATCAAGCATTTATTTTAGAAGGTGGTCTCCAGTATTTCATATTGTTAATGAGGAAGAATTAATTGTAGTGTTTGTCTATTTTGTCATACCATAGATTATTCACCTAAAACAATTATTTCGATTTAGCACATGAATAAAACACTGATCCAGTTCCTCATCATGTTGTTGGAGAAACCCAATAAAGAAAATCAGGCCTTTGCCTCATAGGGAGCTGGAGGCATTTTATCTTCTGGTTGTCCATCCATACATCCATATGCCCTTGCACCTGCGCAGCCACACTTTCTTGTGAAATACATAAATATATATGAAAATATGCCATTTTTTCTTTGAATACTATTTCTCTCTTTTCTTCATCTGTTCAGTTTTAAAGCCATTGGCTAACATTTACCACAGTTAAAAAATGTGAGCTACACAATCCTCCACGCTCAAAGTGTTTTTAACCCTATATTAACTGGGGGGGTCAATTTGACGACGAATTTCGCGACCATGCCGCCGCGCAAAATTTTTTGATCGCGTCGCTCGCTGACTTTTTACTTTCAAGTCTTGCGCATCTTTTGAGACCATTTTCACGAAAATCGGACGTACCGTTACAACGCTGCGCGACTTTTTATACATGCGTGTCAACCCAAAAATCGCTCAAAAACGTGATTTCGTGTACAAAATCAATGGAAATTGTGTTTTCAGCCAAAATTGTTTATTCATTCATATCTTGCCAGTGGAAGCATAGATTTCCAAACTTTTGAATTGTAGGGTGTTTATTTGTCCAGTTGAACACTACTATGTAGCTCAGATATCAAAGTTTGACAATTTTTTAAATTGAAGCTCCACAATGTTAGCCTTTCACTTTAAGTTATCTTATATTTTATTCATTATTTTGTTTCCTTTCTAGACAGACATCGCTTTGATGCATTTTGCTACAGTTAACCCTTTGCACGCGAATGTTGCAGTTTTACACATTCGTACAATTAAATTCAACAATCATAGTAATTAGCTTTCTCTGTTATGTGTGTACCAGAAAAGCTAACAATGGTCATATTGTTTGAGCAACATCTATAAAATAATTACCAGTATCAATGGTGCAATAAAGAAAGCAAGATTTAAAGAAAATATCAAAGTAACAATTATATTATATTGTCTGGCCTTGACGAGGATACCAGAAAATATCGCCCAAGCTAGAATCATATTGCACGAGTCGAGGACGAGTGCAATATTGGTTCTCGCGAGGGCGATATTTTTGGTATCCCCTGAAAAAGGCCAGACAATATAATTATTATTATATATATTAGGCATTCTTCAAACTTTACTTAAATTCATACAACCAATTTGGACCACTGACTTCCCTTACTGCCTCACCTGCGGTTTTGTTTACGTTCAGAAAAGTCAAAGGCACGGCCACATTGTTTTCTCTCTGTACGTTGCGCGTGTAGTATTCGCGCTGTATAGATCGCGCGCGGTGCTGCAAATGTGGCATCCAGGGTCCAGCGCGTATGTGCGTTAGCGTCGATTTACGCAGCGACATATTTTGCGCACGGCGTGCAAGGGATACGATGCGGTAGCGGGCTGTATCAGAATTTATGGCCCGGTTTCAAAGCACAGGTCAATATGGCAAAATACCGGAAGAATGGTTATATCGTGTAATACGGCCCAGGATGAACACACACACGACACAGTGTGCAAAATATGGCTTTTTATTTCACTACTAAAATGCCTAATTTATGTAATAATAGTTATTATTATCCCCTCAGAATTAATTAAATTAATTCTGTATGCAAAGAGTAAAATCTTATACAATTTTAACAACTTTTCAACTTTTTCTGTGTTTCAGACACTAGATATATCCATCGTGTACGAGGCCGAGGAGCCCGAGACCCCCGAGACCGAGATGCCCCCCATGCCGCCCCAGGCCCCGCCCCTCAAACGGAACACCAGCACCGTCAGTGCGAGCAGTGTGGCCAGTGCCACCATGCCCTCTACCCCGATCAACCCCGCCCCCACGACCCCCACCCCAGCAACCCTCCGTCGAACCAGTCAACGTCCGGGGGAGACGGGGTGCGGGACAATGTGCCCAATCTGAAGGTGAAGAGCGGGGCCCACAAGCGTGGGGTGGGGTTCCAGCCATGTCTATGCTGCCAGCTCCTCTGGGTGGACGGGGAGCCCCCGCCCACCATCACGTGTGTGGAGATCAGTTCCTCTTACGGCCTGTGAGTATTGGTTAAAGCCACAGTTTAACATTGACCACAGTTTAAAATATCTGAGCTGCATAATCCTCCATGCTGGAAGTGTCTTTCATAAGGTCTAAAAATGAAACCCTGAAAATATTGTATTTCAAAGTGATCATTTAGTGCTTTAAAAGAGTTAAAATCTACATTATCCAGTGTGACCTTCTTCTGACCTTGTGTATTTCCTCCTACTGACGACTGTGTTACAGGTCTGACTAATTTATACTCGGGAGGAGCACTAATTTGTTTATTCCATTCATACCATGCCAGTGACACCATAACATTCCAAACTTTTGTTTGCTATTTGTTCATTTAAGCAACACTAAATTGCATAAAAATAACAACTTCACCATCATTTTTGTCAGTTTATGTCAATCTGTTGTGTATTGGTGCAGCCTCATCATCATTACTGACAAAAATACTTTTGATGGACACAAGAGGGCACTAAACAATGGTGTTTCATATGCATGGACAGCCACGCAGGCCAGGAGTGTGAAGTTAGACTTAGTAGTTATGGTATTTGCTATTGTTTATGGTACTGGCTATGCAATAATCCAATTAAAAAACTAACAGTCACTATGATTCTTCCAAAACTGAGTTTTTAGCTCTGGTACTTTGCCAAAGTTTCTTAAATGGAAGTTTCTTCAGCCGGTTTTAAAAGTGTCATCATCCCAGATAAAAGACTACTGTTTCAAGTCCCCCCCCCCCCCCAAAAAAAAAAAAAAAATGAAAGCAACAGTAATGGTCAGAAAATGAATTTATCTTGAATATGATTAAGAGCTTAATCAGAGTTTGTCATTTGATGTTGAAGTGTTTGAAAGTGTAATAAAAAGCAAATTTTAGTTTTGCAGAAGTTTTCACATTTGGTGGAAACTCTGTCAGCAATTCACCTTTCTTGGTGTACAGGATAGGATTTATCTTTATTTAAACAATTCCTTTGTTAATTGCCCTTTTTCTTTTGGCCAAAGTATCATCCACAGTTATCTTATATTTCACATTTCATGATGTTACATGTTTTATTTCCCCATAAAAATGACCATTTCTGTTTGCACGTTTTTACATAGTCTGGCCTTTGGTACGGTGAATGGGCTGGCAATCGTCGACTACCTGCAGCGTACCTGCCTGCTCAACATGGGCACGCCGGACCTGTACGGTTCCGCGGACCCTTACCAGCGCACCCCACGCTCCCCGAAGAAGAACCGGTCGCAGCCGCAGGGGCTCGGTGACATCGTGGAACAGTACATGTCAGATCAGGAGAGGTGTCGATCTCCCGTTGGTTCAACCGCTGGCGAATCAGTAAGTTTTGGTGACCAGATTGTCCGATTTTAATTCTTCTCTTTGATTTTGAATTCACTAAACTCAGTTGCAACCTCGAATAACCTGTTATTTAGGTGAATGAGTAACAAATGCAAACTACTCAAGATAACATGTGTAATTATAAAGTAGTTTTTAACCTCTGATGATAGTATTTAATTATATGTGATTTGGTGAATGTATAACAAACAAAATAAAGTGAAAATATTACTCAATATATGTTTGAATATGAAAGAGAGGTATTAATCTTACGTGATTATAGTAAAATTCAAACTTAATTTATTTTGCAGAATTTATTGTTAATGTGTTAATTAAATATAGGTGATTATTCATAAACATTTATTTTTATTTTCGTTGTCTGCATTCTGCTTCTGATATGTTGAATTATGAAAAAGAAGTATTAATCTGCAGTGATTATAATAAGTATCAAAATAGATTTATTTTACCGAATCTATTATTAATTTGTTAATTACATATAGGTGACTCATATACTTTCATCTTTGTTTCGTTTTCATTGTCTCCACTTTGTCACTCTCCCCTTCTCTCATCTCTCCTTCTTTTCCCTCTCTCCCCTTCTCTCCCATGCTCTCCTCCTCTGTCCCCCTCTGTCCACCTCTCTACTCCTTTCTCCCCCTCTGTCCCCCTCTCTCCTCCACTCTTTCCCTCTGTACCCATCTCTCCTCCTCTCTCCCCCTCTCTCCCCATCTCTCCTCCACTCTCCCCCTCTTTCCCGCTCTCTTCCCTTTTTCCCCCTCTCTCCTCCACCCTTGCAGCAGAACGGCGTCTGCATCAGTCCGACGGGCAACAGCACCCGCGCCAAGCCGCGTAACAACCACGACCATCCGCCAGCTCAGACGCAGTAAGTCGCAGGGCTGTCGCAAAATGATGGCCAAGACCCAGTCGACCACCTCCGAGACAGGCGGGGGCACCAACGGGGATGGAGGTACCACGGAGATGGCCATGGGCTGCATGGGTGGACTGCTGAGTTAGTGGCCGTACTAACGATCCCTAGGACCCCCCCCCCCCCGAAAAAAATAAAAATTAACTCCCACCTCTCCCAATAACGAAATAAAGCACTAATACATATATTAGCCCTTCCCGAAGTTCCCAAAATTAATATTATATATATCAACCTTCTCGCCATTGCCCGAACTGTGTAGTAAAAAAAAAATTACGCCTGATCTCTCTCTCGTTTCCCCTCATTGTCTCGCATACTAACCAGCTGACTCACGTTAATGTGCTAAGTTTACTCTACCCCCTCCCCTTACTTTTCCCCGCCCCCCTGGCACAGAGGCATGGCTATCAAATAGATCGGTAGACTGCCTGCATGCTATCCAGCATTCTTACTAACGACTCCAGAATGGTCACTTTGTTTCTTTACGGGTTTATCTTTTTATCTAAATTTATTGCCTCTGTACTTCTTCCATTTTCATATATAAATTTTTGGATTCTTTTGGTATTGAGGTGTCTCAATGTGTCACATATTCATTTCAACATTCTACGTTTCATCACGTAATGTTGAGGGATATTTTTAAATGACAAGACTAAGTATTATTTGGAGAATTTCTGATCACTAAAGTTTAACTTAACGTCAAAAGCAACAATACTTTAGCATCAATGTCATTTTGATTGTCATGAGAAAATTATCAAGTATATTTTGATTTCAGCATATTTCTATAGTCATTGAAGTTTTTTCATAATATTTGATAAGAAATTACAATTATAATGATGTCAAGTAATATATATATTATTAAGTTGAAATGGTTAAACAAGAAATGAACCTTTAAAATTTGTTTTAAATGAGAGCATATTTAAAGACATACTTTTTTTTTCCAGAATTCAAGTTCTTAGAAGCCATTTACTGCATATTACTATTTTATGACTTAACACAATTTGGGTATGATTCTTTTCAGATGTTTTGGTAAAAAAAGATAATGAACTTTTTAATTGTTTTTCTTTAAAATAGGAGATACAGAAAAAAAATCAAATCATATATTGGAGTTCTAGCAGTTTGTGTTGGTATCACAATCAAAATCTGAATGTATTTGAATGTAGTATTTAATTGGCAAACGTGACCACACTTTTTCACTTTGTTTTCTCTCTTTATTTAAATTCTTTTTTCTTTCTTCTTTAACCTGTAAGTACTTTCACCTCATGCTGGTATATAGAGCAGACGTACACTTTTCTCTTATATTAAGTTGAGCTGAACAATGTACAATATCAAATGTCTTTATCCAAGAAAAAGAAAGGGAAAAAAAATCATTTGCAGATATTAATAAACATCTACACATTTGAATGCAAATTGTATTGTTTTGAATGATCCACGGTGTAGAGGACTAATAGATATTTAATCTGTAAGAATTTGCAAGATTTTCAAGAATTTTAGATAGTAGAATACAGGGATTTTCAATTTTTTTGGCAAATTTAATACAATGAGGATTGGTTTTTTTCCAACACCATCATCATGTCCCTTTTTATTTCTCTGTGTTTTTTTTTCAGCTGTCATAAATCTGCACAATATGATTTTGGAGAATTAAATATTTAGCATTAAAACAATCTTGCTTCGAATATTTGTCTGAAATTCGACAGTTTCCTTGAAGGAGGACATCAAGAATATTTGGAATTAAAAAAACTGAAATTTATGAAACTGATATTTGACATTGTACCGCTCAGATATTTGATAAATATATACGCATGCTACTTATGCACTAGATAGGATGTGTATACTAAGTATATATATCTTTTGTATATGTATATATCAACTATACCGTCTGGGACAAAGTAAAGTATCCCACCATGCATCTGCCCGAGACCACAAAATTAAGTAGAGTTTTGACTAATTCGTCAGACAGATTTAAAGAAGTTTGTTTTATCGTGGCATTAAAGCCAAAATAACCCTTTGCTCTGAGTTTACCTCCAAAGACCAAAGGGATGTTTGTTTTTGTGGGAAGGGGGTATTGATACTGCACATTACGTACACTTTTGGTGGGCCAACTAAATGGGGAGGGGGGAGGGGGAGGGAGAGTGCAACCTATTTGCAGTTGTGTTAAACCATATAGAACCAAAGTTTAATTGTTTAATTACATCAGAAAATTGTGTCAGAATTATTGAGTGCAGTATAACTTGGGTGTAGTGGTATAATTTTTCAATTAAAAATTTCCCTTAATTTCTAATGGCAAGCAGGATTTGGGGGTTAGGTTTAGGGTAAAGATATAATATTTGGGTGAAGGGTAACTACAATGGTGTACGGGCTGAGTACAATCAAATTAGGCAACGTTAAAGTAGATCTATATAAGTTTGTCTGTCTTTTCTCAGAAACGAGAACACATTCAATCGTAAAAAATAAATATGTTATGAAATATTTGTACTTTACATACCTGCCACCAAATTTTGATAATTAAGTGGCTTCTGCCTCCTTCACAGGAACGTCTTGTATCAACTTATTCACCATGTTTTTCTGAAGCAGTGCGGGTTGGCATAGCGCAGCACAGTAAATCTTCAGAAAAACTTGGTGAATGTGTTGGTACGAGACGTCGGAAAGAAACATTCCCGTTAAGGAAGCAGCTGCCAGTAATTTAACAAAATTAGTTGGGGAGTATCTAAAGTACAATTTTTATTTTCATAACCTTTTTTTTTTACGATTGAATGTGTTTTCTTTCCAGAGAAAAGTTAGACAAACTGATATACTTCAACGTTGCCTAATTGATTATACTCAGCCTGCACGCTTGTCACGGTAAGCTGAGGGGTTGGTCCTAGGGTAAGGGTTAAATTAGGAGGTAGAGACCAAATGGATGTACCACAGACAATAAACCCTTCCACAATTCACAACCATTCTGGGTGCGGCAAATTTCAAAATGCACTTCTTACGAACCCATGAATCCCTTTTCATCGTCACATTTCCCCCAACTTTTATGCCATCACTGCATTTCATAAGGTCCTCTTTCTGTCATCAAGAGTGGAAAGTCATATGGAGTGAGTCCAAAAAAATGATTTATCCATTTAGTACACCGATCATATCACATGCAAAGTCACGTTTTATTACAATGATACTGATAAGGTTAAACTGTATAACAGTAATGTTGAAAACAATCGTGATAAAGTTCAGATTATACAAACTGCGACTGTATAAGTTAGTTTCAAATTTCTGTACAACTCTGATGCTAAAATGTGTGTATTTCAAAATATACAATTTTGTACCATTTATTTTTATCAGCATAAAATGAAAAATTTCTGATAAATTGGCTATAAAAATCTCCAGAATGTTCTGAAATATGTGAATATACTTTTTAAAAAAAATATGGTAAAAGGTGAAAATTATACTATGTCTCAAACCATGAAATGTGTGGTTTCATTATCTTGAAAGCTACAAGGCAGAAATTTCTGGCTCTGAATCTTGATGACTCAAAGGGATCTGATTGGTAAATTCTTTTGCACTGTCACCTGAGATATCCATGGCAACATTCGAGCAGCTGGTGAAATAGTGTGGATGAGAGATGGAATAATAATCATAAGTAATTCCCCAAATAAGATAAAATAGCAATACAAATTAATCTGTTCCCTCATAAAATTTCTGACATGTGTAGAATTAAAATATAGCACTAAAATAAAGTAATTTGGTTTTGGGATTCATTAGGTTAATAGGACTGCCTGTATATCGTCAATTGTACGGCAGAAGGGCCTTGACAGCAATTTTCTCTAATTTGAGAAACATTGCCCTATTTGATATTTGCACTTAATAGGCTGACAGAAGGTTCTAAAAATATCGCACTACTTTGATTTCATGTGAAAAGAGTCAATGGCTTTCAAGTTACAGACAATTTAGTTTTAAGGCCACATATGCAAGGGCCCTTCTGCCGGACAACTAACAATATCTGAGACACAACCAACTATGCCAGTTTGGGGGGGGGGGTGGGATTTATAAGTGCCAAAGCTTCTAGTTTCAAAAAAATCTATAGTATCTTGGGTGTAGGGAGTTTTTTTTTTTTTTTGGAGGGGCGGGGTAGGGGACCAGACTAGCTACAGCAGACAAACCAAGAAGTTCGCCCATGCCTGATGACCTTTGACCTCCATCCTAGTTGCTCCGCCCCCTCCTGCTACATGTACTGTACTTGCACTGCACTATTCTATTACATACTAACGCCTTACTTGTAATGATATCTAATTAGTCTTTTTTTATGTTCCCCCCTTTTTACTAGTTAATGAACTTTTGTTTTATTACACTGTCACAATGTCTTTTTGTAGGTGAAAACAGTGATAACCTAAAATGATGAAAAATGAAAATTTTAGGTAACAAATATTTAACCTTTCCATGACAATTGTTTCCATAATATACCATTGTTTGAGGCTGTGAATAGACCAATAAAATTCACTGACTTTTGTCTTTTTGCCACCTCGTTATCAAATGTATTACAAGTGCACCCTTACTCAGGTAACACAGAAAAAATGTTAAGTAATTAAAACTGTATCATGATTACATCAAGATTGGACATTGTGACAGTGTGCATTGCAATGTACTAATTACTAATATTTAATAGTTAATCAACTGAGAATACAACAATATAGAGTTGAAAGAATATATCCATATGACTGCATTTACTGGATACAATTTGCATGGAATCGTGTATAATCGAAAAAGCGAATTGTTGTATTTTCAGTTGATGTAAGAATTTACTCTAGACATGTAGCTTTAGTTAGCTAGATGTAGTATGTGTTATTTATAGCATGTTATTAACGTTATGCAACATGGATCACCTATTAATCTGTTAAATACTCTTGTACACACTGAAATATAAAGTAATTATGCTTATTAATCTCAGTTAATGCATCAAAAACCTACTAGTTACCACAATACATTTGCATAAAATGTACAATTAAAGATGTCAGAAATCAGTTTTTCAGCTTACTAGTGTTCACTATTATCAAGGTAAGTGATGCCGTGACCACAGATTTTTTTTCTGTTATTTCACAATCACCAACATAATGTTTCAGGTTACTTTGCTCTTAGTATCATTCTTAATATCAAGTGAAAGTAAAAACCAAAAATTTGCCTTTCTTTCCCATGTTCACAACATAGCTGTTTTATTTCCATAAGCCAGAGCAAAAATATGTTACACATATAAAGTGACAGATGCCTGCCACTCGAAATTAATATTAACAAGATCCTACTTACATATTCTTGTGAAGAAGATCATTCAATGACATAACCTGTAAAAAAATTAATCCTTATAAATCAGTGTGTCCCAGAAAAAAGGAAACCGAGATTGATGAAGATATTTCAATATCTTAAAAACATGTATGAAAAATAAGTTGTACATGGTTGAAAAGTATATTTTCTCCTCTTTCATTTGACACCAGTCACAGAGATTCCCATTCACGCAAGGCTAAGCAAAGACAATAAGAAGGGACACAGGTATAAAATCATTTGCACGAGCAAATTTGAAATTCAAACTTTCATGCTTGAATGTATTCTGAGTGTTTTGGACACTGAAGGGCACCATTGAAAAGCTGATTTTATCTTCTTTCATATCATACCACATTTGTGAAAAATAAGCGTTGCATCAATGAGAAAAGAAAATTTGAAATGATGCTTGCTTTCAGAAATGTTCCAAAATGCATTCATTAACAGTTTTCTGGAATTGGCA
>JZLH01S0392862.1:0-10017 GCA_001188425.1 Eucidaris tribuloides | reverse complement strand
CAATAAAACAAGGTATTGTGAAGTTATGTATTCATCATTTTGATATATTCTGATGATTTTCTACTAGTATTTGTTTCTCTCCTACCTGATGTTGTCAATTCTTTCACAGTTTTCTATATTAATTTCTGAAATTCTGGACTGTTATTCATGCAAACCTCCAGCAATGGAAAACATTATTACTCTTACATCAACAGTTGACCCATTGGAGACAATTTGATTTTGCTATAACAGGCATTTTCCATAGATCCCACCCGAGATATCTTGTACTTAGTCTCCAATGGGTTAACATTCTGGAAAAATACATGTCAAGTTCACAATTTAAAAGCTAATCCATACGGCATTATGAATTATGCTTGGGATGATCACATATTCCAATCACATGTACATCAAATTAATGGAGCTTACCTGATTTAAGAGAAATTTGCCAATTCTGATAATCTTCCAGACAAGTACAGGCTGGAGACTGGCATAGGGTCCCAGATATCGGCACATCTCAAATACCACCTTGACATCAACGAGATGATCAATGGCTTTGATGGTGCTTTTGCTCGGAGGTGAGGATATTCTGTGACCTTTGGCTCCCTCAGGTTGACAACACCTACAAAAATGTTGAAATAGTATGTTCAGTTGTAGTTATTTTCATGAGAGAGGTAAGCAACCGCAGAAGATATTGACACACTGTCAATAGATTGTTACCACCTACAGAGAAAGAAGGCACTTAGTGATCCCAAAGTGAGGTAGCCAATCAATAAGTATTTCATTATAATCTGGATTTTTTAATTTCCATTACTTTCGATTACATTTTTCATGTAATATACTACTACACAGGGGTTATATTAGCCAACATGCCATGAAGCAATGAATAATACAATCAGAACAATTGTTAAGTCATTTTTATTGTTCCTAAAAGTAGCCAGCAATCAATATATATGTCGGAGTTGAAGGAGCAAATACTGAATTTTATTTTGTAAACTTTCATAGCAATCAAACAGTCCTGATCTTTTGCTTCCTGCTGCCACCAGAATACCATCTTGCATCACATCTATATCTATTCTAACATGTCACGCATGTCTTATTTCTACAACATTCTTAAATTGTCCTTTCACATGAGCATCAAAGCGCCACACAGTGAACAATAACGTCAGTGCACTCCCGACATTTGTCATTTGCCAAAAAACTCATTCTTAACCCATTCTAGGAACCTTCCATCATTCCAAAGAATATAGAATGACAACACGCATAAATCAAAGAAGAATAATGTAGTCAAGCAAGCTGCAATAAGACAGTAAAGATTTTAAAAAATCTCTCTTGCATAAATTTCATAATTCGTCAATGAATTTCGAGGTTGAATCATGTCAGATTCTACTCACTTCTTGTAGAGTGGCTGAAGTAGAGATTGGATGAGGTTGCAGAGAGCGTTGCCCACCGATGGCTTGCAGGTTGCCCCGAAAGCAGGAAGCTTGTCCAACAACAGTTTGGCATGCGTCCAGTCGCCCAGACGTATCAATGCCTCACATAGACCGATCTTCTGATTGTCAATGGGCTGAAAGTGGGGAAGAAATGTCCAATGGAGAGGTTATTTAAACAGTTGAACTCATTTAGTCTTAAGATCTATTAAATAATTTATCAATTTTTTTTTACATAACTATTCAATCAATCCCTATTGTGTTGCATTTATCACTCGTACCATTATTTAATTCTAATGTATAAAGTGATTACAACAGATGGAAATCTTCCCTTGAACTCTAATGAGATACTGCAGTCACATGTAGTCAATAAGCAAGTGCAAAATGACATTCTTCTGTGTTTTTGTTTCAAAACAGAATAGTAACACTTGGTTAATTTTTCTGAGAAATAATTAGAAACTGATCTCAATTATGAATGCATTCATTCTGTAAGAAATCTACACGTCTGGTTAACAAATAATGAACTCCAAAGAGTATTCAATACCACACTGAAAGAAGCTGATCACGTTTCTGGATATTCAAACAATGGCTTTCTTGAAGTTGCTTACATTCATTCCAATTCATATGGATGAGCCCCTTCTGTTGAGACTGTTTTACATCTGATTAGACAGTTGTTCCTTAACCCTAATCAGCCCGGGCTTTTTTGAAATTGCATAGCCCGGGGGGGGGCCTATTGGCCCCCCCCTGAGATCTCGGCCGTTAGATTCGCGGCATCGCCCCGCGAAAATTTTTGCACGTGCATAGAGCCGGACGTAATCTCCAAGACTGTATGGTTATTAGATTTTTTGGAAAATAATTATCTTCTATTTTTTAAGTAATTAATTATGCATATTTATGCTATAAATATATTTTTGCCCATAACTCCTTTAAACAGCTCACAGTAATGCTTAATTCTGGTCCATAATATTCTTTTGACATTTCTAACAATTATACTGCTAAAAAAAAATGCTGAATATCCTGAATTTTAATTTCTTATGTATTTTATTGTTTCATGGATTTCTTATGTATTCTTTGTTTTTCGACCTCTTTGTTTTTCATTGTTTTTCGATGAAATTTTGTCGCGGACACTTTTTGCGGATCATAATAGCATGAAATTAGTTAATTCAATCGAGTAAAGTAAAATAATCATACATATGAATTTGGGCGGTGAAAACAGCATATTTGCATTGAAATAACACACCGATTTCATGTTTTTGAGCAGATTTTTGTGTTGCATGCCAGTACAAAAAGTTGCGTAACTCCCGGAACCGCGTACCCGGACGTCGCGAATTTGGTCTCAAAAGTATGCGCAACACTTGAAAGTAAAAAAGTCAGCCGAGCGACTGCGGTCAAAAATTTCACGCGGCGGAATGGCCGCGAACTTTGTCGAGGGGGGGCTATTTTAGACCCCCCCCCCCCTCGGGCCAGATAGGGTTAAGTAAATTCATAAAAATTCCAAGTGTAGATAAGAAAACGTCAACATATCTTCATTTCATGCAATGATCAAATTATCCTAGACTTAGCAGCCAATTACTTATATTTGCTAACTTCCTTCTCCTTACCTGTTCATCCTTCTCCTTTTCTTTCTCCTTGTTGTCATCCTTCTCATCTTTATCCACCAGGATGGCCATGCTCATCTTCCTGGCATACTGCCTGGCATCAATCAGCTCCTGCTTGTGATGCTTGAAGATGTCCACATCAGATGGAGCGAGCTGAAATAAACAAAAAATATAGTCATGATCTAATTCCACTTTGAAAAGTTAACCCTAATATCCGCCGGGTTTGCGATTATTCCACCACGTGAAATTTTTTGACCACGCTGTTCGCTGACTTTTTACTTTGAAGTCTCGTGCATCAATTGAGACCATTTTTGCGAAAAAAATGATTTTGTCTACAAAATCTAAGCAAATTGTGTTTTTTCTATTAATTCATATAAATATGGATATTTTCACTTTGATTAGCTGTAATTAATTCATTGTAGCATAATTATGATTCAAAAAGTGTCTGCGAAATATTTCGCTGAAAAAAACAATAAAAACATAAGGTCGAAAAAACAAAGGAATACATAAGAAATTCACAAAACAATAAAATACATTAAAAAATTCATTCTGATATGGCAATTTTTTGGAGATAATCGTTAGGGGTGTCAGAAAAAACTTAGCATTCAACAGGCTATTTTAAGTGAGCTATAAACGAAAATATGAATTTATCCATAAATTTGCATAATTATTTATTTAAAAATAAAAAATATGTATTTTTTGAAAATCTAACTACACAGTCTCACAGATTACATCCAGCTCTATGCGCATGCAAATTTTCGTGGAGATCGCGCGATCCGCGGCCAAGATTTGACGGGGCCATAATGCCAACTTTTTTCTATTCTTCTGGCTCCAGTATTGTATGTACAAGTGCAAAAATGTGAAGAATTACATGAATGTCTACATAACAACAGATATGAATTCATAACTTTGACATGCTTTTTTGATATGCCAATCAAGAGTTCAGTCTTAAACACAATGACAATTTACTTACATGTGGATAGATGTCATCCAAGGCAACCAACTTATGGAGCAACAGTTGGGCAGCAACCTTGTGAAGTGACTGTGGAGTTGCTATATTCTCCTCCTGACAAAACAAGCAAACATTGACAATATACAGGTAAACAAACATAAATCACAAACATTTGGTACACAGTACACATACACTTACACTAAGAATAAGTCATGACACCAAACACAGGCGACCTTTAGAGATCAGCTTTACGAGTTGAGCACTTAATATTTGTGAAAAATGCACCAAAACATGTACTCGACACTCCACTTTCATTAATTTTCACCGGTACAATAAGGTACTTTAAAATATATATTGATCAATGCATATATCAGCCATATTCCATGAAGACTGACAGACAAAATGAAAACTCCTATATATTATTGGCACTTTATTTACCAGAGTCTATATTTCCATCAGTTTTGAAGGAAACTCACATTCAATCCATTTATTTTGAATTCACATACCTTGTAGAATTGGAATTTAAAGCCCAGAACTTGGCATATGGTGAGAGGTTCACACATATAGGACTGCAGGAGGGGTACAAAGAAACTATCCAGGTCAGGGGAGATCTCAAAGCTCTCAAGAATGATGTCAAGCACACGGTTGGGATCCAAGTCAAAGCATCCTGCATGAAGAATATCATAGTCAAGTTCAGTTAGATTATTAAGATAGTAATATCTAGGTCCAGAAAATTATATGTTGAATTACGTTTAACAGGCAAACGCCAAGGTATGTCTCGCCTGCATATCGCAGTCACTGAAAGAGCCTGCATGTCAAAACTATGTTATATGACTTCCTGAGGCTCTCCCCCCCCCCTCATCCTCTCGCCACTCTCCTACCCGTCTTTCCACTTCTCCTCCACCCCCCCTTCTCCCTCACAGGATCCACTCCCTCCCCCTCTCTCCCCCACGCTCAGCAGTTTAGTGGGGTTAATTGTGGTTCTGACAGTTTACATACGCAATACTGATGGTAGAGGCATAAACTTCTCTCAATTTGTTTTGTTGTGTCTTACATGTATTACCAGAACACTGCACATACAGGAATCTGTAGGGTAACATTTAAGAACTTTGACAGCTTTTCTATTGCTCACATTGGCAAAATTTGTGTGAAATATTATAAATGGTTGGCCAAGAACTATAGCTCATTAAATATAATAACAACAAATGCATTTAAAAATAAACAAGTAAAATATCAAATCTGGTTCAGGTATTAGAGAGTAGTGAGTTCACTGATATATACAGTCAACTGTAGAATGAACTCTTTGTTAAACTGAAGCTAATATGTTAGTGTTAGAAATATCAAAATTATAAAGTTCATGTCATTAGAGGAACAAAGTGGTGTACAACATAGCCCATATGCAGTCATGGAAAGTTCATTGACCTTTGACCTTTAATCAAATTCAACTCACAATTCAAATTGATGTGCACCTTCAAGAGATGGACCTCTGGTATGAATTTGGTGATTCCACATCAAAGCCTATAGAAAGTTATTGGGTGTACCAACATAGCACAGTGCCGTCATGGAAAGTTCATTGACCTTTGACCTTTGACCTTAATCAAATTAACTCCACATTCGAAACTTGACCTCACCTTCAAGAGATGGACCTCTTGTATGAATTGGCGATCCTACCTTGAAGGTATAGAAAGTTATTGCTGTGACACAACATAGCACAGTGCCAGTCATGGAAAGTTCATAGACCTTTGACCTTTGACCTTATTAATCGACTCATATTTCGAACTTGACCTGCGCCTTCAAGAGATGGACCTCTGGTATGAATTTGATGATCCCACTCGAAGGCTATAGAAAGTTATTGTGAGCTACAACATAGCACAGTGCCAGTCATGGAAAGTTCATTGACCTTTTGATCTTATTCAAATTGACCTGCATATTCGAACTTGACCTGTGCCTTCAAGAGATGGACCTCTTGGTATGAATTTGGTGATCTCACCTCGAAGCTTTAGAAAGTTATTTGTGTGTACAACACAATTGTTGACGACGCTACGACGCGCACGCCTACGCCGGAAATAGTGATACCTATGTCTTCGCCTCGCCTATCGCAGGCGAGACAAAACAATTGATACTTCACAAGCAAATGCCATTTATTTTCTTCCTAAAACAGAAAAGTACACTAATCAGGCTGGGATTTTTTGACTATGCTATATCTGGGGGGGGGGGGGCGGATTCCACCCCCCCCCCCCCCGAGATCTCGGCCGTCAATCGCGTGATCGCGCCGAAAATCGGCACGCACGTTACCCATCACGTAATCTACAAGACTGTATAGTTAATTACCAGGAATCAATTTCATATAATCATTAATTATGCTAATTTATGCATAAATCAATAATTAGCTGTAAATCACTAATTAAAAGCTCCAAAACTGCTAATTTTTGTGTCTGGACACTCTTTTAAGCATTCTTAACAAGTTTACTTGAAAAAATCCGGAATCAAAAATTGATTTCCTATGTATTTTATTGTTTTTTCAAATTTCTTATGTATTTCTTTGTTTTTTCAACCTTTTGTTTCTATTGTTTTTTCAATGGAATTTGTCGGGACACTTCGCGTCATAAACACACAAAATTAATTAATTTCAACCAATAAAAAGTTAAAATAATCATACATTTATGAATTTTGGCTTGAAAACACAATTTGTATTGGAAATGTACAGCAAAATCACGTCGTTTTGACGATTTTTGGGGTGACATGCAAGTACAAAATGTACGTAACTTGGGAACCGCGTACCCAGACGTCGCAAATTTGGTCTCAAAAGATGCGCGACATTCGAGAGAATAAAGTCATGAAACGCCGTGGCAACTGCTTCGCGCGTCGCGGACATTTTGCACGAAACGTCTAGGGGGGTGGATTCCGCCCCCCAGCCTTTTAGGGTTAAGAAAGAATCAACTTTTTACCGTTATTTTATACCAGTTATATTACGGCATATTTTCTCTTCTATTAAAAGAAAACTTCACATAACTATTCAAGTAGCATATGGCAGTTTAAACTCCATTTCCTATTTTTCAATTAGCAAATTATTTATAAAGTAGTTACAAATTGTATAGTCACACTCTGAAGTTTAGAAATATAATACCTTGACAAACTGGTTTCAGGACTGAAACCTAGATATGATTAATAGTTCAACCTTCTCAGTACCAGTGCCACAAACTCCATAGACTGTGCAAGTAATATTTTGGGAGTAGTGCTGAAAAGATTAACACTGCTGTACTTAGGATTTCATATTTTAGACCCAAATTGCTAACCAGATCATAAAACCAGTCACAAATAGTATGTCACAGCGGGGTTCCATCATCCTTACCTATAAGTGCTTTGATGGCCTGTAATGCATCTTGCCTGCTGGATGGGTCTACAATAACCCGAGTCAATTCAGACACCAACTTCGCAACTATTCCCCTGAGACAATTACCTGCGGTGGGCGTGGGGGGGGGGGGGTCAGTAGTTGTCCCCAAGAATTGTCGTAAGGGGCAGCTGTCCAGGGGTAGATTGTCCAGACACAGGTTCTATTAACCTTACCTATAAGTGATTCGATTTTCTGTAGCACTTCTTGACTGCTGGATGGGTCTATAGTAACCTGAGTAAGCTCTGACACCAACTTATCAAGTATCCCCCAGGACAATTATCTGGGGTGAGAAGGGGGGGGGTGGTAGTTGCCCCTTAAGAATTGTCTAAAGGGACAGCTGTCCAGGGGTGACGTTGTCCAGACACAGGTTCCATCAACCTTACCTATAAGTGCTTTGATGGTCTGTAGTACTTCCTGACTGCTGGATGGGTCTATAGTAACCTGCGTCAGCTCTGACACCAGTTTGGCAAACCCTTCACTTTCCTCTCGTAGCAGATTGAACTTCTGCTGTTTGTAGCTATGAACATAGAAGATATACAAGCATGTTGATTATTCTGTACTATATAAATGTATATTTCTGTAAGACAATTACATAATGAAATACATCCAAATCAAACAAACACCAGTTAATCAATGTAAGTCTTGACTTCTTCAGTTATTGATCATTTCATTACCATCGATTTCGCTAAAACTGTGAATCATGACAAAAGCTTTGATTTCACATCTGATTGAAAAAAGATAAAATACTTTAACAAATGGCCATTCAAAAAAAGCCATGATTTGTAGAAACCCTGATGGAAATATTGCACAGAACAGTATTTTTTCCATAACTGGTTGTGCTTCTCATCACTTTTCATGTGATTCACATGAACATTCCCAGTTTCCCACACTCTAACTCGCCCATGCATAGCAGACATACACACAACCACACACTCATAGATACTTACAACAGCTTGGTCTTGAGGCGCACATATCTCTGTGCGAAGGCCTGTTTATTGGTCAGGATGCCGATAGCTTCAAGGGTGTCATTGTCAAGTCTCTCCTTGAGAAGACCATCCTCAAGGAATGCCTAATGCACAAAGATGAAGAACAAATTTGCAACAATCTTATTATTTGTGTACAAGCTGGAAATATTTTGTGCCATTTAAAGAATTTACATTTATAAAGACAACTTGCAAATACGTCCAAATGATTAAAAATTGTTTTTTTGTCTTAGTTTTTTGTTATGTTTGGTTTTGCATTTACATCATATATTTCACTCGTCACCCCAAGTCCAACTTACCACATAAGAGGAGGGATAGACGTTCAAGGGAATTTAGTTCAGTCATTCATGTCAATATATTAGTAATTCTATAATAGTGGACTTGCAGATCATTATAAAATTATGTGAAACTCACAATTGCTTTGGTCAACTGGATTTTTGATACATTTTTCACACAAAGTATGGTATTGTCACATTAAAGTTTAAATGATCATTGAACTTATGTTACAACATACATCACCTACGGCAAAATGTTGATAGCCACCAACATTTTAATTTATGTTTATTGATTTTTCAAAAATAAAGTGTTTCAGACCTTGGAAATTTCACAGTATCTAGAAATGATACAGGTATGTCTAAAAACAGACCACAAGAGCAAAATTTGATTTGTTTTTTCATACACCACAACTTCACACTGACTTTAATTCTCTTCAAGGAAAAACGTTAAGATAATTTGAACTTAAAGACACTATATAACACTGTGGAAGACCCGTTTAAAAAATTGTCGAACTTTGCTATCTGACATATCTGACAGTGTTTGAATGAACAAATAAACACCCTACAACACAAAAGTTTGGACAGTTATGCTGTCACTAGTACAACATGTTCAGATACAAATTGGCACATTAATTTTATATCGGGCGATAGGAAATTCTGCAACACAGCAGTCTATGGAGAAAATCTGGAATGGTCTCTCAATGATTTTCACTTTTTTACAGCACTTAATGATTGTTTTACACTGCAATTTTTCTCAGGGCTTCAATTTTAGACTGTAACAAAGACACTAGTAGCATGGGGAATCATGTACCTCAGATTTTTTAAACTGGAAACATTGTTATACAGTGCCTTTAATTCTCTTCAAGGAAAAACGTTAAGTTAATTTGAACTTAAGTACATGTATGTATCTTACTGAGCATGCTGTCAGGAGGGCCACAAAAGATTCTCTCTGAGCCTTGTCAGTCTGACATGACGTCTCAATATCTGGTGGAAGAAAAAATATACTTTCTTAATGTTACACATGTAACTAGACACTACACACACAATATAATTATTGGAAACTGACAATGTTATAGATGACCTTCACCTCTAAATTAACACATCTTTTGAGAGAGACACTTTTGCATACAACAAATCATTATTTGTGCTAAATTATCTCTCTCAAATTCAGCATCTGATCACCCCTTTTTCTTCCCTATTTCTTCCCCTGACAATCTTTTTTATAATTTATTTCAGCACAACTTTCACAAGCTTTCATCGATTACAAAGCAATTATAATAATAATACAGTGCACTCTCGTTATAAAGAACACTGATATTACAAAATTTCATTATAAAGAAGTGAAATCTCTGGTCCCATATCTTGGATTTCCTTTGTATTCTATTGTTTTTGCAACCCTGATATAAAGA
>JZLH01S0392828.1:12623-42561 GCA_001188425.1 Eucidaris tribuloides | reverse complement strand
GGATCCCAAGATTTTCCCATAGGTAATGTACATAACATAATTTGCTCACTTTTAAAACATTTTCAGTGGGTATGATGTTTGTTTCTGATATCTGGGGTGACAATATAGTTCTTTCTTGACAGACGCCAAAAATTTGTCTGATTGACTAATAACTTGCACTGCTTTAAATTAAGATATGAGAAATAAATTGCTGATTGCTGTTTAATATTACGTTCATATTGACTTCAATTCTTCATAAATTAGAAATAAGTGTGTGCACTACTTGTATTTTCAGTTTACCAGTGATATAGTAAACATCAATTCATATATGTGAAGAAAGTTTTGGACCTGCTTATTTAGGACAATATCAGGCCATTCCACAGTAAAATGTCACACGAGTCACGCATGTTTCATGTCACACAAGTTCGCAACAAGCGGTCTAGATCAAAACCGAGAAAATATGCGAGCTGAATCCATTTACTCGATCAAGTAAATCAATCATCTAATAAATGTGACTCGTAAGACACAGCATGCTTGACTCCACGTTACACTTATATGGAATGGCTGATATATACTATTCATATTTAATATATAAATATATTCATATTTAACATGAAGAAAATTACAGTATATTTTTAAAGAATAAACTTATAAGACATTGACTAAATGAATAAATTGAGATCTGCAGATGACTGTAATTTTCTGTGGATGGCTGGGGCAGAGGCGAAGGAAGATCCAGAATATTTTATTTCAAAGGCTGTTGGTGCTTTCCAAAACTGTCATGAAAAGAGACACAAGAGTTACTACATTTTCTTTACATCTATTTGCAACCTCAATAATGAAACCTTTGCAATGAGGAACACAAATCTGTTATGTTATTTTCAGTTTGGTCGTCTTATTAGTCAAAGTGGCATCCTGTGGTTTTCTGTCACACTTTAGAATATCCATTTTATATTGAAATTTTAAAGTATTTTCATTCAAGCCTAGAGGTATGATGAAACATGAAGAGTTCAGACTCACACTGAGGGCTAGTATGCCACTCTGTAGTGTTAGGCTCATCCGGCCTGAATCGGGCTGAATTGTATGCATGTATGTCCATCTGGTGTTAAGCATCCGGCACCATCCACAATTTGTCATTTTCTTTATCCAATTCAATTACGTGCTTGCTCTATTTGTGATAAGATATGAGTGGGGGATTCAATATTTACACAGAATTATCTGTGACTGATTTATTTATCCAAAAATCACCAGGAGAATGCTTGTTGTTCATTTGTTGACCAATTTTGTTGATATTTTTTTTTTTTTCATAGGTAAGCTACGTGTGGTGCACCACACTGATTTTTGCAATTTTGTCTGGAAATTTGTTTTTCTAATTTAATGCAGAAAATTTATTAAAAACAACACTAAAAATGCTATCTGTTTTGTCGACCCAATTTTGATCTTTTTTTGGTTTTATCTAGTAGAGATTACATGAGGATACAGAACTTCTACATTTGAAATTGTAAAAATTTTGTCTCAAAATTACTTGTGCTAGATAATTTTATGCCAAATTATATTTGAAAATCACAAAATATTCAGCTTTATTGTTTGGACCGATTTACTTTCTTTCTTTCTTTTCCTGGAAGAACTACATGTTATTTTAAAGGGCGTGAGATCTTTAATTTTGCATGCCTAAAAGATTAACATTGTTTAATACAATGGCATTTTAGAGAAATGCCATCTGGGAATTTAGCAAAATATTAGGACCTGGAAACTCAGTTTTACGTGAAATTATAGTGCCGTATAGACTCTGATCTTGAATTTTTTTTCTCGCGAGAAAAAATTCTAGCCATAGAACGTACACTAAACAGTATTGTTTTCATTCGCATTTTCAAATTTTCTAGGAAATAACTGACCCCAAATTTCACAGAATGTCTTTCATCATATAGCCTAAGGGATGGGTTGTCTTTTCCCTGGTCTGGTGGAGATTGTTTGCAAAATGAGCCATCCACTGCCCTTTATTGTGTTTCTTTACAGTATCACCTGGTGAAAATGAAAAAAAAAAAGTGTTTGAATTTCTTTGCAAGTGCAGTGATACACCCCATTTATGTGCTGGCTTCTGTTGATTACTAGCCTGTCACATTATTGCACAAACAATTATGTAAATTGAATTATGCACAAAACAATCGCTTGTTTCTGCTGTGTATCATACCTTACTGTAAAAAGTAGGAAATTGTTATTTCATTTTATGTGGGTTTCTCATCATTTTGGAGATGCAAAATTAAATGAACAAACATAGATTACACACACCCAGATCACACCCACACACACACACACACACACACACACACACTACACAACACCACACACAACACACACATACATACATACTACACAGAAACACACACACACACACACAGCACACACAACACACACATACATACATACATACACAGAAACACACCACACACACACCACACACACACACATTACAGACACGAAACACACACACTCAAACACACACACACACAACACACACACACACACACACACACAGACAGACAATGACAATGAGGAGTTGCTTCTTGGGTAGGTATGAATTAACAATTTCCAACACATTTTTAATGTCACCCACAACAAAATATATTTTGCCCAATTTCCACTTTGCAGTTGTGTATTTTTATCAGTATTGTTTGATTTGATTTCAAATTTATTGTTGTGTGAACTTAATGGCATGTCAATTACTTTAATTATATACAAAACAGATTTTGAGAAATCATAGTCATATGCCGCAAAATGTAATTTGTGGAAACTGAAACATATGAATATCAATGTATGAAGTCAGTTGTGGATGTCAGGTATTTTATCAATCAAAATGTGGCATTTTTATTTGTGGTAAACCAAATACATACTACACTCAGGATATCTCATGAATGTCTTTGTTTGTAGTGGTCCTGAAGCGACTAAGGTCATGTACCTTCATTTTCCATGTCATTTAATGTAGTATATTCAATAACAGAGTATTGATTTATATTCATAAACAGACGTTTTGTTTTTCATTTGTATTTCACAGTAGACTGTAATTACTGATATACGCCATATATTCGATCTATATATTTTCGCAATTTTTGATTCAAGACGGGAGATTCGCGATTTTATTGTATTCTGCATTCCTTTATACAGAACATCAGGAAGTGAAAATTTTCCGTTCAGTAAGTCGCCGAAATTCGCGAAAATAAACCACCGCTGTAAATATTCAGCATATACAGTAAGTACAACAATTCTTTTGGGACCAGGGAAAATTACTTGTTACAGTCCAACCTCTGTTATTCGGCCATCAGTTACCAGATCTTATTATCTCTCTACTCTGGTTCTCTGTTGTTTCCAAAATTCTACAAAACATGGGCGGAACGAGCTTTCGTCACACTGGTCCTACTCTATGGAATAAGCTTACTGTAAGTTTATCAGTAGGTTGCCATACCCAAGATCATTCGAGTTTAAAAATTATGTTTATGCTTCCATGGTTTCCTTCATATTTTCCTTTTTCAACTCCCTCCTGCGCTCTAGAGCCACTCTGCAGAGTGACTTTGGCGCGCAATATAAATCATATCTATTATTTATTATCCTGACAATGCGAGTACATGTACCAGTCAGTGGCCCGTAATGCTATCCGAAGATGTACACAACGCTGCTGGGGTATCGGAGAACAATCGAATAAAATGTCATTGGTGTGAGTCTGTTGCAATTTGTGCTGTGTGTGCTTTGGTAATACATATGGTATGACATGTGTATTACCCCCCCCCCCTTTTTCCCACAATTGCTACAAAGTACTGTGTGTTTGACTTAACTTTATCTGGCAAATCATTATCTGGATGGAGTTTTGAAACATGCAATTAATTTGCTATGAGGTACACACACTTTATAATTGCCAGTATTATCACATCTTTGTGTATTGGGTGTAAACACTTTAATATCTATATTCCATCACACTCTCTCTGCATGATCGCTCAACAAAAATTTTTTTTCAGTGGAGTAAAACACACACACACCATCACAACATACAGTAAATGCGTAACGAGGATTATTACAATTGTGGATCAGAAAGTATACAGTCAAAACTGTGGACACCATTATACGGGATTCAGATGGTTAAAAAAATCTTGGAATCTGGGTATAATGTGGAACCGTGGACTAGACCTTGTACGTTCACAATGGTCGGACCATTTTAAATCATCTTTAAATGTTTTTCAGGCCATGTTGCAACCATTTAGTCAGACAGCACATGGACAGTCCACAGTTGGGGGGGTGTTCCGGTTTGAATGCAAAACTTTTCTGGTGGGATGTCACGTTTTCGGCAAAAACAATATGCTAACACACCAACACACACAATTTAAGAACACACACTGCGGACTCTCAAGCTTTTGTTTTCCTTTTGTTAATTTCACCTATAACATGGACATGCACTTGAGTTGTTAAATTGGAAAGACCATGTCCTTTCCTATAACTTTTGTGTATGTGAGCTATGAACTATCTAACATGGACGACTACAACTACTGTACTACCAACCCTGGTTGTAGAAGCCATTTCAATGCATTCCTTGCGATTTGCAGTCTACTTGGGGTCCTTAACAAACACTGGACATCCATGGTTGTTATATAATTTCCTGACATGTCACGACTCGAAGGTGAGATACAAACACCACCACACACACAACACAACCAGTTGCAATAACACAAAATACACGACGCATTTAACTTGCTTGTAATAAGTGTGAAAGTATATTTTCAAGCACTAGGTGGTGGAATTTACACAATAAAGGTGCAAAAAGAGAGAAAAAAATTAATATTTTTATTACTAATATAGTGTTTTGTCATGAAGTTATCTACTAAATACAGGATATTCACATCTATCCCATGAGATGTTACAATAAACCTTTTTAACCTCTAAACATTTACATGACAATGAAAAGAAAAAAGTTTTTGAGACGGAATGTAAGCCTGCTACATAGGGCAACGAAATAAAGCAAAACATAAAATTTGGTTTACAAGCGGGATATTGAAGCAAACAGAAGCTTTTTTTTACTTTTTCACACTTTTTTTTTTACATATATGTTTTTTAATTGTACATAGCCTGATTACAATGTTTCTGCTCTGGCAAACATGTTCCACGATAGATTTATCTGATTGCGTACCTTAATATAATACACGATACATCTTTTATTTTGTTCAAGAAATGAGGCATGGTATTTAGTTTTTTTAACTTTTGAGCACAGCATCTGTTTGAATGTTTTCAATTTTGTTTGACATAATTGGATTTTATGAGCATAACACACTAGAGGACTAGCTGTTGTCTTTGGATGTCATGCTAGAACTTGCATCTAATTATTTATTCATTAAGCCAATATGCACTGTTTGCCAAATACTTTCTACTACTGTAGTTTTGAGTTTGACACCTTGAGAGAAAAAATATCAGTTATTTGAGCTTACAAATTCAAAGTTCAGTCTGATTGAGATTCGCATAATAAATAATAAAAAAAACCTGCGATTAATTTCATTACAGTAGGTAACTATACTCTTTCACATGACCCAACAAAATAATTTCAATGCCAATTTTCACCCAACTGTTAATCTTTGTGATATGATAAAACCTTTTTATGAAGATGTCGCTTACTCTAGTGTGCATATTAATTTTTCTGGCTCAACGGGAATAAGATTGAACAACGATTCAAGTATATTACAGTCACAAAATGAAGGACAATATTATAATTTAAAAGATAAATTATGATATTATCCCAGCCAATCTAGACATGCGTTTTTCTAATCAGCATCATTTTTTATACCAAATAAACTTTTTGCTTGTGTCGTCCTGGATTACCGTATTTCCTAGAAAATAATTTTACCCGAAATCCCGAATCATTCTTGCTTAAGTAATTCATGCCAGTCAGGTTTGTCTTTTCACTACCTATTTTTTATCCCATTTATTGCACGAAAGGCTAAGAAATGTCTTGTAAACTGGGCATTTTACTGCGCTAAAAAATAATGACTATTTGTAATGCACATTATTTTCATATGATTTTTGGTTCAGATTGTTTTTAGACCTAATGTCTGGAAGTTGGAAAGCTTCTTGTCACCGTGAATTAGGTTAAATTTATATAGGTAGATTTACTAATACTGCATGAATTGTGCAATTTTATTTGTGACAAAATAATCATTGATTCATTCATATGAACCATTAAAAAAATCATTCTAGCCTTTTTTTTAGATATCACACTGTCCATTTGTATCTAAATTTTGTATTAATGAATGAAACTGACACCAAAGCTATCAGTACTTTACAAATCTGGTCATGTTGATTGTCATTATTTTCATAATGTTACTGTAATTTTCAAATTTCAACGTCTGGTAAACTATTTACCCTATTTTAACTGGCTATTTCAGACCAGGTTTTTACTGGGGGGGAGGTCATTTGACCCCCCCCTTCAATCTTGGCACGATCACGCGATTCGCCGCCGAAAATTTGCATGCGCATAGAGCGGATGTAAAACTCATGACTGTATAGCTAAAATTGTCAAAAAAATTTATTTTTTTTAATTTTTAAGTAATTAATTATGCAAATAGATGCTATGAAATTATGTTTTTGCCTATAACTCACTTACAATAGCTATTACAATACTAATGTTTGTGTGAAAATATTCATTCTGACATATCTCACAATTATCTACAAAAAAATTTGGCCCGAATCAGAATTATATTCTTATGTATTTTTTTGTTTTGTGAATTTATGTATTTCTCTGTTTTTTCCGACCTTTGTTTTCTATTGTTTTTTCGATGAAATTTGTTGGGACACTTTTGCAATCATAAATAGCATAAAATTAATTCATTTCAACCAGTAAAAGCAAATATAATCATACATTTATGATTTTTGGCTGGAAACACAATTTCCATTGGTTTTTGTACACAAAATCACGTTTTTGAGCAATTTTTTGGGTTGACATGCATGTAATACAAAGATCGCGCAGCGTCATAACGATGAGCGTCTGATTTTCCGCGAAAACGGTCTCAAAAAGATGCGCAAGACTTGAAAAGTAAAAAGTCAGCGAGCGACGCGGTAAAAAAATTTTGCGCGGCGGCATGGTCACGAAATTCGTCGACGGGGGGTCAAATTGAACCCCCCCCCCCCCAGTTAACATAGGGTTAATCTGGACTTCATATTCTAACAGTAATTTGCCATTTCATGTTATTTCCTACTGGATATTAAAAATATTCAATCTTTCCAACATACACATCTGAAAACTAGAAGGTTTGGATTGTCCTGAGAATTTGAGCACACTGCTCACACGACCCTGATTCATGTGAAAACCCTTTCCTTTATGATGGTGATTCAAATCATATCCTTTCACAAAAAACAAAAAATCATGCTTTGAATGTCTCAATGTGGACATACAAATGCTTTGTCATCCCAATTTGGACATTGGCAGTTGAATTTGTGGATATGCTTTGAGTTTTTGCGAAAGGATAAAGCATACAAAAGGCCAACACTTACTAAAGACCACCAATTTTGCCTCATAAAACGCACAAAAATACACATTCCGCACACATGCACCTTGTAGCTTTGCACCTACGCATCACTTCACCTTGAAAGTAGCACCGAGATGTATCCATATTTCTTATTCGTTATCGCTACCAACAACACACCAGACCCCTTGATTTGTAAATATCCATCCTCTGTCCTCAAACTGATATGTGATCAGTTGTGAATAAGAAATGTTTTCATCTTGTCCAGATTTTGGACATTGTTTTCTCTCCAGCCTGTATACTGCATATAAAAGAAAACTGCTAGACATCAAACAAAAATAGCCAGAGGACAAACAGAATTTGACATGCAGAAATATGTCTCTCACAAAATAATAATCCTTCAGCACCTTAAAAATAGTAATTCTTAATATGAAAGTTGGAAAACAGCAGCGAGAAATGAGCACAGGTGTAAGAATGCTGCGTTTGTCCAATTAACAGGAAAAACAATATGGTATACAAAATAATAGGTTGAGAATGATGTAACAGTACTGCTACATAAAAATAATTGTTAGTTTCCAAAAATTCAGATCTTTCTTCTCAAATCACTGATCGAGAAAATCTGACAACAGCCAGAGAACCTTTAGACATTCATAATCCATTATCCATCCGTCATATAAATAGCTTTTAGACTATCCACCCATGTAGATTTTCAAGCACATGTACATCATGAAAATCTTATTGTTCGGAAACCTTGTATTTATTTTCACAACTTTAAACACATACTCTCGTATTTGATAAATACACACTTTTGTACCGCAATTCATCTTGGCAAATAAAAAACAAAAACATACGCTCTTGTATTTTCTCCCCATACTTCACTCATTGCTCAAAGCACTATTCATGAGCAATTCACATTAAAAAAAAAAAAACCTTTTGAATGTCACCTCCAAAACATGAAAATGAATGGAATGATTTAGCCAAAAGCAATTTTTCACTGAAGCAAAAACAGGATTTCTTTCAACATTGACCACAAAAATTTACAAAATCTGTTCACATCATCACAATACGCAGCACTTTGATTTGTTTTCTCCATTTTTGCGGAAAGAGTAAAAATGAGCAGAAGGCGAAGCAAGCGTAGCAGAAATGGCCACAAAAATGGCAAAATGAGCAAGAAATGTGCATAACCATTGGCACTTAATGCATTGTGTGTTTGATAATGGTGCACGGGAGGTAGATTTCTACAGCAAGCTAGTCAGACTTTGAACTTGTTTTTGTTTGAATGGAGAATAATTACCAATATCTGCAGTCCTCATGCAACAAAGAAATCACAGCTTGTGTGACAAAAGAATTGAAGCAAAGCGCATCAGAAATGCTCATACTTAAATATCACATAAGCAATGTTCATGTGAGTTCTTGAGTTCATTATGGTTTACATGATTCACACATGTAGCTGAAATATGATATCTCACAAAAATAAATAAGGATCCAAATGTTCGGTAGCAAAGAGATGCGATTGGTCCTATGGCAAATGGAGACATATTAACCTGCCCACAAAACAAGACAATTCTTGCAATATCATTGCTGGGGATTTAGATGGACCATTGACATGTATCGTGAGTTCAATGGTATCAAACAAATGTTGACTTCAGCTATCACAAAGTCACTTTTACATTCCATCCGCCATAAACAGCATGGCAAGGACATGTGAAGACTTCCTACACACATACACAACACATTCTGACAGACATTGGCAATTATTCCCTAAAACTTTTGATAGACACTTTAAAACACACACACAATACATACTCTAATATTATCTCTATATGTAAATAGACAAAATACTCCTCCATATTCTTAAAATATTATATTTCTATCCATGCTGGCTGGTTGATTTTTTTCCCTAATGAAAAACAAACTCATGAAAAAGGCACCATGCTTTTCATATATACTATATATATATTATAGTACACTATTTCTTTGTTAAATTTGTTTTGTAAAATGTTCATATAAGTTTAGTCAATGGCACTTTAAGACAGGCATTATAATTTAAATCATACTGAATGGGCTGAATGACAAGTAGGTGAATTGAATACTCAGTCCACATATAAAATGGGGGCTTGTCTGGGAGTAGATACACATTATCATATGTGGGTGTGTCTGGTTGTAAATACACAACATCAATTGCTGGATTGTCCAATGAAACAGGGGTGCTCCTTCAGATTTCCATGTCAGAGTTTAAAATAGAAAAAAGAATGAATTGTACAGGCTGGTTAATGCTTGGAGCTACAGTATAACGAGTACATGGAATGTCAACAGTCTCTGAGGGGGGTGGGGCAGTGAACACCGTGACATTACTACACAACATTTTAGTAAGCCTGTCATTTACTTCACATTGCACAGGTGTGAGTTATCACTTTTAAGTACTTTCATTTAAGTGTTCAAATTCAATTTAATATGTTTTTTTTCTTGGTTTCAATATAAATGACAGAAATGTGATAAGAATAGTTACTGTCTTGTAAGGCACCTATTTTTTTTATGTTTTAAATGAATATGCATCAATGTTATTAAAATCTGACATTTAAATGAGCAATTTTCTATTTGAAAAAGTTTGGATTTCAAGGTGGTGTCATTTTCATTTTTTTCTCTCTCTTTCTTTTACAAGATAAATTCATTGAACACCTCTGTCAATTTAATGCATGATTAGATACAATTATGGATTTACTGTAAAACTGCTGTAAAAAATGATTGAACCAGCAAACTGGCTTATTTATGTAAACTATGGGCATGTCAGGTAACCGTAAAATTTAAGAAAGTACAATGCACACTTCACAACCATAGTTGATCAATTTAGGTTAATCACTACTCTTTACAAGGATTCTTTCAACAAGATTGGTATATCAACTTGAAGGATGGGAGTAATTCAGAGCACTTTCACAGGGAAGAGTTCCAAGAACATGTTTTTATATATAAAAACACAATATGATAAAAGATTGTGAGGACATAACTTCTGGTAAAGACCCTGTATACAATCAATCAACCAGCCAGCGTCTAAAAAAACAAAACAAATTCATACACTTTGCTCTATAAATTCTATATAGCTTAAAAAGAACAGAACAAGTAATGGCTTAGAAAACATGATTGTGACTCATGTACAGCAATAAATACAATAGTAACTGGTCACATAATGGAAGCAACAATAGTTCTCTTGTATGGGCTTTCCAAATTTTGTCTTCTAACTCTCTCTCTCAAAAAAAGGTGGAATAAATATTTACAAATGTGTATTAGAGCATCAAAATAATGCTAATACCAGAGAATAATATCAATAGTATCAATAATAACTTTACAAGCCATTTACATATACAGGCATACATGTACTTTCTCTCTTAATCTACTTTATCTGTAAACAACATTTCACAATAAAATTTACAAATGACACAATTCTGATATAATCAAATCACAATCAAATAAAGAGCTGGAATTCAAACACTTCTTCTTTGCAGCGCTTTTCCAAACTTGAGTTGGTGACAGCAATTTGCCAAGACTACATCATCCAACAAGGAACAAGACAAAGATACACACATGGCTGATTGACCTTGACATTGACCTTGACTTTGACCTTGAGGTGACGATCAGCCAACCAACATGCCACACATAACTCTTGGAGACAGACGCACACCACGACACCAACTCGCGGTCGTCATGAAACCACTGATCACACCTTAGCAATGTACATGAACCACAGTTACGAGTCTTTACAATATACAGACAGCAATGAAACAAGAACAATTCTATTTCATCACAGAGGAATGATTTGTATAGGCTAATTTAGGAGATTGTTGCAATCTGCAATGGCAGAAGCTTGTGAATTTGAGTTAGTCAGGTATTTGAACGTGAAAACACAGTTGGCCAAGGTTTTTCATCACAATGACACTGTACTATATGGCAAGAAATGAGAAAGTGAGACAGCATTTGCTAACCAACTGAGGCAAGTACTGCAGGTATACTACAAAAGATTAACTGTAGCCATGATATCAAACAATCACTTGGTACGGTTGACATGGGTATTGAAATAAATTGAATTTATTGAATTTTCGTTTCAACCAACATGATTGCAAATAACTTGGAAGCCCTATGGGAAAGCAAGGGGAAAAAAAATCAACATAATACACTCACTTCTCACTTTCAATCTTTTTGTAATACTCAAAGTTAAACTGCAACACTTGTAAAGCTCAGTAATTGTGGTGTACATTCAGACAAATTTCCTATCAATAATCATGAAATTATCAGCTTTGATTGGAACCTACACTAGGCTCAGAAAGGATATAAATATTTACTTCATTATGATTGCAAATTTGTTTCAATTATCATTTAAAATTCTTATAAAACCTTTTTTTCATACTGAACAAAAAAAGAATGGCAACACTTTGATTCAGCAATAAATAGACAACTTGGCATTTTTTTATAACACATCTACACATATTCTTTGACACTTCTTTCTCTCTTTGCCTCTTGCTTAAGCTTTAGCAGTTACATATTTCCGAAGACTTTCAATTTGAAACAAAGGTTTGGTGTGCAAGGCCCCTAGAAAGCACATTATAACACTGATTGATAAGACACTGTATGCAAATGATTGGCAACAGCATCATTTGCATATTTAATCTAAGACTTTTTGATTGACAGCTGACTGTATTTGGGGGGAGTGGCTTCAAGCCAAAGGAATCAGGGACTGGCACGTACAAATTTGTACTACAACACACCTACACACTAGGACCACTTACAATATATGGCTATCATATCAAACAATCCTACATTAATGTACATACACCCTTCACTCCTGCATAACTTATGCACCAACGAGACATTACATTACATTCCTTGTCACATTGAGTAAAAATAGAGTCTGCAGTAATTTTGACAAAATGATATATTAATGATTTATCTTATACATCTCTTTTCAAAGTTGATATAGTTTTTAACCACAGAGTTGCGTACATCAATCGCCATTTGTGCACAATCCAAAGATGGCAATTATTTCTATGTTTTGCTTGTCAAGTGTTTTGTTTCCAGTTAATAGTTTGATCATGTTTTACAAATGTGATACAGGAGCACATCTCACATTATACATGATCAGACCCGGACAAAAATAAATACTTGGAGTGTAATATAAAAGAGCAATGAACTATGAGACAAATTGAACAATTCCAAGAGCAATCAAATCATGATTTCACTGGCAGATCAAAATTCTTCATGATCACAAAATGAAATGTATTATGTTTGTCTCGGCAGGAATTCAATTATTTTCCACACTGATCATTTAAGAAAAATTAAGTCACGATGACATTCAGAAAACTGGAAACCCCTTCACCAAACAGAAAAGTACAGGGGGAAAAAGATCTTATTTTTTGTGTCAGCCGAGAGAAACTAAAATTTAAACCAAATGCAAGTAAATCAAACTGTCATATTTCAGTTCAAATGGCTGCCCATTCCTACACAAATCTCTTCAGCAATGCTAAAAGACAAGCACAAAATCACATGGTTTCCTGTCCATGCCACTGGTTTCTCAGAAATCTGAAGAAAAATAATTTAATGCCTACTAGTATATGAATGCCACTGTGAAATACTTGTAAAATTCATATTCCATGATTTTATTTTGTCCATAATTCATTTCTACTCTCTCTCTTATTCTTTCCATTATCACAACTTATCTAGTTTGTGAGGAAAACAATGTTTGTTAAAATCCACTACATGTCTGATAAAAACATTGGCAAGTTACCTTCCTCATCATTGTCATTACATATCATATCATACTATTTCACTTGGATTTGGTCAGTTTGATTTTTAATAGTTGTCCAAAAATGTGGAAATAAAAAGGTCCCGCAATCCCAGTCCACCAAATAAGAAACGACCAGATGTTACAACTCATTATACGGCACCATCCCATACATAGGCGTATGCAGGATTTTTCAGAGGGGGATGTTCATCCACTATCAGTCCAAAGTCCAAAAAATTTTTACGGCCATCCAGTGACCAAAAAGTCAAAGAGTGAGGGCGATGAAAGAAAATTTGTCACGACTTAATCCTAAATACACAATTCTTCATTACCAAATCATGTCCTATAAGAAATGGTTATATGGCCAAAAGGGGGTATATCACCTGAAAAGGGGGTTTTAAACACCCCCTGTAAATGGGGTATGTTTGAATACCCAAAACACCCCCACCATGCATACACCTATGATCCCATATGACATTGAGATTGAAGCAATGTCTCCTCTGAATCACATCAGTATCACATCTCTTGACCCCAGTGACCTCATTATACACTATTTCCCTTGAAATCCCCAAAAGAAGAAAACCTCCACAATGTATACATTTTTTTTTCTTTGTGGTCATGAATTTCTCGCTCTTAGGAAGGATTTAACTCTCTGAAATACTAATACTGACAGTGAATTAAAAATGGCAGTCAACAGTGAATGGCTTTAAGCGGGCAAGACCATCACGTACTAACACCAAACATGCTCCGTCCATCTTCCCGGTGTTGTGAATGCACACTGCCATGTTTGAGACGATCTTGCAGTAGACTTAGGTAGTTATTATACTCCCGATTGATTGTCCATCTGTTTATTTATGTATCCATTTTATTTGGTGACAAGTCTCTGGGTGAATTTATCGCGGTAATAAGTCGCGTAGCTTGGTCAGTCCGTACCGCACGTAGCGTACCAACTCTTGAGTACTGCTATGGAGGGTCAGCTCCCCACATTCTCGGTCCAAATCCAGGAAGAAATCTGAAACAAGCAAAAAAGAATCAATATCCACATTTCTGGTGTTGTATCTTTAACCCTAATTAGCCCGGGCTTTTTTTAAATTGCATAGCCCGGGGGTGGGGAGGGGGCATGCTAATTTGCCCCCCCCCCCTTCAGATCTCGGCCGCGGATCGCGCGATCGCCGCAAAAATTTGCATGTGCATAGAGCCGGATGTAATCTCCAAGACTGTATAGTTAAATTTTTGAAAAATAATTATCCTCTATTTTTTACGTAATTAATTATGCAAATTCATGTATAAAATAATATTTTTGCCTATAACTCACTTTAAACAGCTCAAAAGATGCGCAAGACTTGAAAGTAAAAAGTCAGTGAGCAATGCAGTCAAAAAATTTCGCGCAGCAGAATGGTCGTGAGGGGGAGGCTATTTTAGCTAGGCTATTTTTTGTGTGGAATTGAGATGTTATACTCATGAATTTCTACAGTTATTTCTCTTATTGATTCAGTTCTGGATATTTGAGTAATATTGTAATCAGCTGTACAGATGATTTTAGAATCATCTGTACAATCTGTTCAATTATAGACAAGCCTCCAAATTTTGTTACAACGCCTTCCCACCACCTTATTTTGTTAACTAATAGTAACAGGCTTTCACATGCATATTTACACTAAAAATATTACTACAAAAATTAATTTTCTGCCTGTTTAATGGAAAAAAATCCCGAAAGTTTTCCTCTTCGAGCAAAAGGAAGGAAAACCAGAAATTTCCGAGAATGTGGCATCACTTCATTCCCATATTTGATACAATCTCAAGTGCATTTAATAAATGAAATGTTTTCCATATTTTTCCACCATTATTTTTACAAATCCATTGGCATGAATGCCTACTAATATCAAGTGTAAAGAAACAAAAGGGAATAAAACTTTCAAGTAATTGAAAATTAAAATTGTTTACATGTAAGGATGCTACCTGTAATCCAAATTGTTTGACCATAAAGTGGGAAATACTCACTGAGTATTTCATATTGTTTGACCATAAAGTGGCAAATACTCACTGAGTATTTCATATTGTTTGACCATAAAGTGGCAAATACTCACTGAGTATTTCATATTGTTTGACCATAAAGTGGCCAATACTCACTGAGTATTTCATATTGTTTGACCATAAAGTGGCAAATACTCACTGAGTATTTCATATTGTTTGACCATAAAGTGGCCAATAACCAAATGGTTGACCAATAGGGCCAGTACTCAAGAGTTGGTACGTACGTGCGGTACGGACTGACCAAGCTACTGCGACTTATTACCGCGATAAATTCAACCCAGAGACTTGTCACCAAATAAAATGGATACATTAAATAAACAGATGGACAATCAATCGGGAGTATAATAACTACCTAAGTCTACTGCAAGATCGTCTCAAACATGGCAGTGTGCATTCACAACACCGGAAGATGGACGGAGCATGTTTGGGTTAGTACGTGATGGTCTTGCCCGCTTAAAGCCATTCACTGTTGACTGCCATTTTAATTCACTGTCAGTATTAGTATTTCAGAGAGTTAAATCCTTCCTAAGAGCGAGAAATTCATGACCACAAAGAAAAAAAAAATGTATACATTGTGGAGGTTTTCTTCTTTTGGGGATTTCAAGGAAATAGTGTATAATGAGGTCACTGGGGTCAAGAGATGTGATACTGATGTGATTCAGAGGAGACATTGCTTCAATCTCAATTCATATGGGATCATAGGTGTATGCATGGTGGGGGTGTTTGGGTATTCAAACATACCCCATTTACAGGGGGTGTTTAAAAACCCCTTTTCAGGTGATATACCCCCTTTTGGCCATATAACCATTTCTTATAGGACATGATTTGGTATGAAGAATTGTGTTATTTTAGGATTAAGTCGTGACAAATTTTCTTTCATCGCCCTCACCTCTTTGACTTTTTGGCGTCACTGGATGGCCGTAAAAAATTTTTGGACTTTGGACTGATAGTGGATGAACATCCCCCTCTGAAAAATCCTGCATACGCCTATGTATGGGATCGGTGCCGTATATGAGTTGTAACATCTGGTCGTTTCTTATTTTGGTGGATCGGGATTGCGGGACTTTTTATTTCCACATTTTGGACAACTATTAAAAATCAAACTGACCAAATCCAAGTGAAATAGTAATGATATGATATGTAATGACAATGATGAGGAAGGTAACTTGCCAATGTTTTTATCAGACATGTAGTGATTTTAAAAACATTGTTTTCCTCACAAACTAGATAAGTTGTGATAATGGAAAGAATAAGAGAGAGAGTAGAAATGAATTATGGACAAAATAAAATCATGGAATATGAATTTTACAAGTATTTCACAGTGGCATTCATATACTAGTAGCGATTAAATTATTTTTCTTCAGATTTCTGAGAAACCAGTGGCATGGACAGGAAACATGTGATTTTGTGCTTGTCTTTTAGCATTGCTGAAGAGATTTGTGTAGGAATGGGCAGCCATTTGAACTGAAATATGACAGTTTGATTTACTTGCATTTGGTTTAAATTTTAGTTTTCTCTCGGCTGACACAAAAAATAAGATCTTTTTCCCCCTGTACTTTTCTGTTTGGTGAAGGGTTTCAGTTTTCTGAATGTCATCGTGACTTCATTTTTCTTAAATGATCAGTGTGGAAAATAATTGATACTTCCTGCCGAGACAAACATAAATACATTTCATTTTGTGATCATGAAAATTTTGATCTGCCCAGTGAAATCATGATTTGATTGCTCTTGGAATTGTTCAATTTGTCTCATAGTTTCATTGCTCTTTTATATTACACTCCAAGTATTATTTTTGTCGCGGGTCTGATCATGTATACAGTGAGATGTGCTCCTGTATCACATTTGTAAACATGATCAAACTATTAACTGGAAACAAAACACTTGACAAGCAAAACATAAAATAATTGCCATCTTGGATTGTGCACAAATGGCGATTGATGTACGCAACTCTGTGGTTAAAAACTATATCAACTTTGAAAAGAGATGTATAAGATAAATCATTAATATATCATTTTGTCAAAATTACTGACAGACTCTATTTTACTACAAGTGACAAGGAATGTAATGTAATGTCTCGTTGGTGCATAAGTTATGCAGGAGTGAAGGGTGTATGTACATTAATGTAGGAATTGTTTGATATGATAGCCATATATTGTAAGTGGTCCTAGTGTGTAGGTGTGTTGTATGTACATAATTTGTACGTGCCCAGTCCCGATTCTTCTGGCTTGAAGCCACTCCCCAAATACAGTCAGCTGTCAATCAAAAAGTCTTAGATTAATATGCAAATGATGCTGTTGCCAATCATTTGCATACAGGTCTTATCAATCAGTGTTATAATGTGCTTTCTAGGGGCCTTGCACACCAAACCTTTGTTTCAAATTGAAAGTCTTCGGATATGTAACTGCTAAACGCTTAAGCACAGAGGCAAAGAGAGAAAAGACGTGTCAAAGATATGTGTAGATGTGTTATAAAAAAATGCCAAGTTGTCTATTTATTGCTGAATCAACAGTGTTGCCATTCTTTTTTTGTTCAGTATGAAAAAAGGTTTTATGAGAATTTTAAATGATAATTGAAACAAATTTGCAATCATAATGAAGTAAATATTTATATCCTTTCTGAGCCTAGTTAGGTTCCAATCAAGCATTGATAATTTCATGATTATTGATAGGAAATTTGTCTGAATGTACACACACAATTACTGAGCTTTACAAGTGTTTGCCAGTTTAACTTTGAGTATTACAAAAAGATTGACAAGTGAGAAGTGAGTGTATTATGTTGATTTTTTCCCCTTGCTTTCCCATAGGCTTCCAAGTTATTTGCAATCATGTTGGTTGAAAAACGAAAATTCAATAAATTCAATTTATTTCAATACCCATGTCAACCGTACAAGGATGTTTGATAATCATGGCCTACAGTTAATCTTTATGTAGTATACCTGCAGTACTCTGCCTCAGTTGGTTAGCAAATGCTGTCTCACTTTCTCATTTCTGCCATAATAGTACAGTTGTCATTGTGATGAAAAACCTTGGCAACTGTGTTTTCACGTTCACAATACCTGACTAACTCAAATTCACAAGTCTTCTGCCATTGCAGATTGCAACAATCTCCTAAATTAGCCTATACAAATCATTCCTCTGTATGAAATAGAATTGTTCTTGTTTCATTGCTGTCTGTAATATTGTAAAGACTCGTAATGTGGTTCATGTATTCTAGGTGTGATCAGTGGTTCCATGACAGACCGCGAGTTGGTGTCGTGGTGGCGTCTGTCTCCAAGAGTTTCATGTGTGCTATGTTGGTTGGCTGATCCGTCACCTCAAGGTCAAAGTCAAGGTCAATGTCAGGTCAATCAGCCATGTGTGTATCTTTGTCTTGTTCCTTGTTGGATGATGTAGTCTTTGGCAAATTGCTGTCACCCAACTCAAGTTGGAAAAGCGCTGCAAAGAAGAAGTGTTTGAATTCCAGCGTCTTTATTTGATTGTGATTGCATTATATTCAGAATTGTGTCATTGTAATTTTATTGTGAAATGTTTGTTACAGATAAAGGTAATTAAGAGAGAAGTAAACATGTATGCCTTATATGGTAAATGGCTTGTAAAGTTATTTATTGATGACTATTGATATTATTCTCTGTATTTAGCATTATTTTTATGCTGCTATACACATATGTAAATATTTATTCCATCCTTTTTTTTTGAGAGAGAGAAAGAAGACAAAATTTGGAAAGCCGCATACAAGAAGAACGTATTGTTGCTTCCATTATGTGACCAGTTACTATGTATGTATTGCTGTAATTGAGTCACAATCTTGTTTCTAAGGCTCATTACTTGTTTACTGTCTTTTTAAGCCTATAATAATAGAAGTTTATAGAGCAGAAAGTGTATGAATTGTTTGTTTTATTAGACGCTGGCTGTGATTGATTGTATACAGTGGTCTTTACCAGAAGTTATCTCCTCACAATCTTATCATATTGTGTTTTTATAATATATAAAATAAAACATGTTCTTGGAATCTCCTGTGAAAGTGCTCTGAATTGACTCGCCATCCTGTGCAAGTTGATATACCAATTCTTGTTGAAAGACATCCTTGTAAAGAGTAGTATTAACCTAAAATTGATCAAGCCACTATGGTTGTGAAGGTGTGCATTGTAAATTTCTTAAATTTTACGGAGTTACCTGGACATGTCCCATAGTTTACATAAATAAGCCAGTTTGCTGTTCAATCATTTTTTACAGGGCAGTTTTACAAGTAAAATACCATAATTGGTATCTAATCATGGCATTAAATTGACAGAGGTGTTCATGAATTTATCCTTTGTAAAAGAAAGAGAGAGAAAAAATGAAAAATGACACCACCTTGAAATCCAACTTTTTCAAATAGAAAATTGCTCATATAAATGTCAGATTTTAATTAAATTGATGCATATCTCATTTAAAACATAAAAATAATAGGTGGCCTTACAAACAGTAACATTCTTATCAGCGATTTCTGTCATTTATAATTGAAGCCAAGAAAAAAAACATATTAAATTGAATTTGAACATCTTAAATGAAAGTACTCAAAGTGATAACTCACACCTGTGCAATGTGAAGTAAATGACAGGCTTACTAAAAATGTTGTGTGATAATGTCACAGGTGTTCAAGCTGCCCACCCCCTTCAGAGACTGTGACATTCGCATGTACTCGTTAGACTGTAAGCTCGCAAGCATTAACCAGCCATGTACAATTCATCTTTTTTCTAATTTTAAAACTCTGACATGGAAATTGAAGGAGCACCCCTGTTTCAATTTGGAAATCCAGCAATTGAGTTTGTGTATATTACAAACCAGACACACCCAACATATGATAATGGTATCTACTCCCGGACAAGCGCCACCATTTTATATGTGGACTGAGTATTCAATTCACACTACTATGTCATTCAGCCCATTCAGTATGATTTAAAGTTATAATGGCCTGTCCTTAAAGTGCCATTGAGCTAAACTTATATGAAACATTTTTTACAAAACTAAATTTAAACAAAGTAAATAGTGTACTATAATATATATATAGTATATATGAAAAGGCATGGTGCCTTTTTCAATGAGTTTGTTTTTCATTAGGAAAAAAAATCAACCAGCAGCATGGATAAGAAATAATAATATTTTAAGAAATATGGGAGGAGTATTTTGTCTATTTACTATAGAGATATGAATATTGAGATTATGTATTGTGTGTGTGTGTTTTAAAGTGTCTATCAATAAGTTTTAGGGAAATAATTCCAATGTCCTTCAGAATGTGTTGTGTATGTGTGTAAGAAGTCTCACATGTCCTTGCCATGCTGTTTATGGCGGATTGGAATGTAAAAGTGACTTTTATGATTAGCTTGAAGTCAACATTTGTTTGATACCATTGAACTCACGATATCATGTCAATGGTCCATCCTAAAAATCCAGCAATGAATATTGCAAGAATTGTCTTGTTTTGTGGCAGGTTATTGTCTCCCTTGCCTAGGACCAATCGCATCTCTTGCTAACCGAAACAATTTGGATCCTTATTTTATTTTTGTGAGACTATCATATTTCAGCTACATGTGTGATCATGTAAACCATGAATGAACTCAAGAACTCACATGAACATCTGCTTATTGTGATATTTAAGTATGAGCATTTCTGATGCTTTGCTTCAATTCTATTGTCAGCACAAAGCTGTGATTTCTTTGTTGGGCATGAGGACTGCAGATTTGGTAATTATTCCTCCCCATTTCAAGACAAAAACAAGTTCAAAGTCGACTAGCTTGCTGTAGAAATCTACCTCCGTGCACCCATTATCAAACACACAATGGCAGTTAAGTGCCATGTTATGCATCGATTTCTTGCTCATTTTGGCCATTTTTGTGGCCATTTCGGCTACGCTTTGCTTCGCCTCTCTGCTCATTTTACTCTTTCCGCAAAATGGAGAAAACAAATGCAAAGTGCTGCGTAATTGTGATGATGTGAATCAGATTTTGTAATTTTTGGTGGTAAATGTTGAAAGAAATCCTGTTTTGCTTCAGTGAAATAATTGCTTTTGGGCTAAATCATTCCATTCATTTTTCATGTTTTGGAGGTGACATCAAAAAGGTTTTTTTTTTTTTTAAATGTGAATTGCTCATCGAATAGTGCTTTGAGCATGAGTGAAGTATGGGGAGAAAAATACAAGAGCGATTGTTTTTGTTTTTTATTTGCCAAAGAGAACTGCGGACAAAAGTGTGTATTTATCAAATAAACAGAGATGTGTTTAAAAGTTTTGAAAATAAATACAAGTTTCCCGAACAATAAGATTCATTGATGTACCATGTGCCTTGAAAATCTACATGGGTGGATAGTCAAAAAGCTATTTATATGACGGATGGATAATGGATTATGAATGTCTAAAGGTTCTCTGGCTGTTTGTCAGATTTTTCTCGATCAGTGATTTGAAAGAAGAAAGAAATCTGAATTTTTGGAAACCTAACATATTTTTATGTAGGCAGTACTGTTACACATCATTCTCAACCTTATTATTTTGTATATCATTATTGTTTTTTTTTCCTGTAATTGGACAAACCAGCTTTTCTTGACACCTGTGCTCATTTCTCGCTGCTGGTTGTTCCAACTTTCATATTAAGAATTACTATTTTAAGGTGCTGTAAGGATTATTATTTTTTGTGAGAGACATATTCTGCATGTCAAATTCTGTTTGTCGTCTGCTATTTTGTTTGAGTTCTAGCAGTTTTTCTTTTATATGAAGTATACAGGCTGGAGAGAAACAATGCTCCAAAATTCTGGACAAGATGAAAAGATTTCTTAATTCACAACTGATCACAATATCATTTGAAGAGACAGAGGATGGATATTTACAAAATCAAGGGGTCTGTGTGTTGTTGGTAAGCGATAACGAATAAGAAATATGGTTACATCTCGGTGCTTACTTTTCAAGGTGAAGGTGATGCGTAAGTGCAAAGCTACAATGTGCAATGTGTCGCGGAATGTGTATTTTGTGCGTTTTAATGAGCAAAATTGGTGGGTCTTTAGTAAGTGTTGGCCTTTTTGTATGGCTTTATCCTTTTCGAAAACTCAAAGCATATCCACAAATTCAACTGCCAAATGTCCAAATTGGGATGAACAAAAAGCATTTTGTATGTCCACATTGAGACATTCCATAGCAATCGATTTTTTTGTTTTTTGTGAAAGGCGATATGATTTGAATCACCATCATAAAGGAAAGGGTTTTCACGATGAATCAGGGTCGTGTGAGCAAGTGTGCTCAAATTCTCAGGAGCTATCCAAACCTTCTAGTTTTCCCAGAATGTGCTATGTTTGAAAGATTGAATATTTTTTAAATATCGGCAGTAGGAAAATAACAATGAATGGCAAATTCTTTTAGAATATGAAGTCCAGATTAACCGCTATGTAACTGGGGGGGGGGGGGGGGTCAATTTGAACCCCCCTCGACGAATTTCGCGACCATGGCCCCGCGCAAATTTTTTTTTACCGCGTCGTCTCGCTGACTTTTTACTTTCAAGTCTTGCGCATCTTTGAGACGTTTCGCGGAAAATCAGACGTCATCGTATGACGGCTGCGCGACTTTTATTACATGCATGTCAACCCAAAAAATTGCTCAAAAAGTGATTTTGTGTACAAAAACCAATGGAAATTGTGTTTCCAGCCAAAAATCATAAATGGTATGATTATATTTGCTTTTACTGGTTGAAATGAATTAATTTTATGCTATTTAAATGATTGCAAAAGTGTCCACAAATTTCATCGAAAAAACAATAGAAAAACAAGAGGTCGAAAAAACAGAGAAATACATAAATTCACAAACAAAGAAAATACATAAGAATTTATTCTGATTCGGGCAAATTTTTTTGTAGATAATTGCAGTGAGATATGTCAGAATGAATATTTCACACAAACATTAGTATTGTAATAGCTATGTAAAGTGAGTTTATAGGCCAAAAAACATAATTTCATAGCATCTATTGCATAATTAATTACTTAAATAATTAAAAAAAATAAATTTTTTTGAACAATTTTAGCTATACAGTCATGAGTTTTACATCCGCTCTATCGCATGCAAATTTTCGGCAGGCGAAATCGCGTGAATCGGTGCCAAAGATTGAAGGGGGGGGTCAAATTGACCCCCCCCCAAGTAAAAACCTGTCTTGAATATAGCCCAGTTAAAATAGGGTAAATAGTTTACCCAGACGTTGAAATTTGAAAATTACAGTAACATTATGAAAATAATGACAATCAACATGGACCAGATTTGTAAGTACTGATAGCTTTGGTGTCAAGTTTCAATTCATTAATACAAAATTTAGATACATAATGGACAGTGTGAATAATCAAAAAAAAGGCTAGAATGATTTTTTTTAATGGTTCAATATGAATGAATAATGATTATTTTGTCCACAAATAAGAATTGCACAAGTTCATGCAGTATTAGTAAATCTACCTATATAAATTTAACACCTAATTCACGGTGACAAGAAAGCTTTCCAACTTCCAGAATTTAGGTCTAAAAACAATCTGAACCAAAAATCATTATGAAAATAATGTGCATTACAAATAGTCATTTTTTTTTTTAGCGCAGTAAAATGCCAGTTTACAATGACATTTTCTTGCCTTTCGTGAATAATGGGATGAAAAAATAGGAGTGAAAAGACAAACCTGATGGCATGAATTACTTAAGCAAGAATGATTGGGATTTCGGGTATAAATTATTTTCTAGGAATACGGTAATCCAGGACGACGACAAGCAAAAAGTTATTTGGTATAAAAAAATGATGCTGATTTAGAAAAACGCTGTCTAGATTGGCTGGGATAATTATCATAATTTTATCTTTTAAATATTAATTTATTGTCCTTCATTTTGGACTGTAATATAGCTTGAATACGTTGTTCAATCTTATTCCCGTTGAGCCAGGAAATAATTAAATATGCAACTAGGGTAAGCTGACATCTTCATAAAATATTGGTTTTAGTCATATCACAAAGATTACAGTTGGGTGAAAAATATGGCAATTGAAATTATTTTGCTTTGGGTCATGTGAAAGAGATAGTTACCATACTGTAATGAAATTAATCGCAGTGGTTTTTTTTAATTATTTATTATGCTGAATGCTCATGAGATGAACTTTTGAAGTTTGTAAGTCAAATAACTGATATTTTTTCTCCAAGTGTGTCAAACTCAAAAAGCTACAGTAAGTCAGAAAGTATTTGGCAAACAGTGCATATTGCTACAATGAATAAATAATTGATGCAAGTTCTAGCATGAACAGTCAAAAGACAACCTATGCCTTAGTGTTGTTATGCTCATAAAATCCAATTAATGTCAAACAATTGAAAAACATTCAAAACAGATGCTGTGCTCAAAAGTAAAAAACTAAAATGCCATGCCTCATTTCTTGAACAAAATAAAATGATGTATCGTGTATTATATTTAAGGACGCAATTCAGATTAAATTCTATCGTGGAACATGTTTGCCAGAGTCAGAAACATTGTAATCAGGCTATTACAGATTAAAAAACATATATGTAAAAAAAAAAGTTGAAAAAGTAAAAAAAAAAGCTTCTTGTTTGCTTCATATCCCCGCTTGTAACCAAATTTTATGTTTTGCTTTATTTTCGTTGCCCTATGTAGCAGCTTACATTCCGTCTCAAAAACTTTCTTTTTTTCAATTGCCATGTAAATGTTTTAGAGGTTAAAAAGGTTTGTATTGTAACATCTCTGGGATAGATGTGATATCCTGTATTTATAGATCAACTTCATGACAAAACACTATATTAGTAATAACAAATATTTAATTTTTCTTCTCTCTTCTTTGCAACCTTTATTGTGAAATGTCCACCACCAGTGTCTTGAAAATATGACTTTCCCTTATTACAAGCAAGTTAAATGCGTGTCGTGTATTTTGTGTTATTTGTCAAACTGGTGTGTGTTGTGTGTGTGTGTGGTGTTTGTATTCAACCTTCGATCGTGGACCTATGTCAGGAAATTATATAACAACCATGGATGTCCATGGTGTTTGTAAGGACCCCAAGTAGACTGCAAATCGGCATAGGAATGCATTTGAAAATGGCTTCTACAACCAGGGGTTGGTAGTACAGTAGTTGTAGTCGTCCATGGTTAGATAGTTCATAGCTCACATACACAAAAGTTGATAGGAAAAGAGACATGGTCTTTCCAATTTAAAAATCTAAGTGCAATGTCGCATGGTTGTAGGTGAAATTACCAGAAAGGAAAACAAAAGCTTGAGAGTCCGGCAGTTGTGTTCTTAAATTGTGTGTGTTGTGTGTGTGTGTAGCATATTGTTTTTTGCCGTAAATACGTGACATCCACCAGAAAAGTTTTTGCATTCAAACGGAACACCCCCCACTGTGGACTGTCCATGTGCTGTCTGTACTAAATGGTGCAAATGGCCTGAATAAACATTAAGATGTTTAAAATTGGTCCACATTGTGAACGTACAAGGTCTGTCCACGGTTCCACTTATACCCAGATGTCCAAGATTTTTTTTAACCCATGCTGAATCCCGGTATATGGTGTCCACCAGTTTTGACTGTATACTTTCTGTCCACAATTTTAATAATCCTCCGTTACGCATTTACTGTATGTGTGATGTGTGTGTGTGTGTGTTTACTCCACTGAAAATAAATTATTTTTGTTGAGCGACATGCAGGAGAGAGTGTGATGGTAATATAGATTATTAAAAGTGTTTACACCCCAATACACAAAGATGTGATAATACTGCAATTATAAAGTGTGTGTACCTCATAAGCAATTAATATTGCATGTTTCAAACTCCATCCAGATAAGTGATTTGCCAGATAAAGTTAATGTTCAACACAGTACTTTGTAGCAATTGGGGGAAAAAGGGGGGGGGGGGTAATACACATGTCATTACCTATGGTATTACCAAGCACACACATGCACAAATTGCAACGACTCCACACCAAGTGACATTTTATTCATTGTTCTCCGATACCCCAGCAGCGTGTCAGTGTACACTTCGGGAAAGCATTACTGGGCAGCTGACTGGTACATGTACGTCGCATTGTCAGGATAATAATAATAGATATGATTTATATTGCGGCCAAAGTGCAGTCTGCAGAGTGGCTCTAGGCGCAGGGGGAGGGAGTTGAAAAATGGAAAATATGAAGGAACCATGGAGGCATTAAACAAGTAAGTTTTTAAACTGCTTGAAAAATTGATTTCTTGGGTATGCAACCTCTGACTAAACTACAGTAGGCTATTCCATAGAGTAGGACCAGTGTGACGAAAGCTCGTTCCGCCCCATGTTTTTGTAGAATTTTGGAAACAACAGAGAACCAGAGTAGAGAGATAATAAGATCTGGTAACTGATGGCCGAATAACAGAGGTTGGACTGTAACAAGTAATTTTCCCTGGTCCCAAAAGAATTGTTGTACTTACTGTATATGCTGAATATTTACAGCGGTGGTTTATTTTCGCGAATTTCGGCGACTTACTGAACGGAAAATTTTCACTTCCTGATGTTCTGTATAAAGGAATGCAGAATACAATAAAATCGCGAATCTCCCGTCTTGAATCAAAAATTGCGAAAATATATAGATCGAATATATGGCGTATATCAGTAATTACAGTCTACTGTGAAATACAAATGAAAAACAAAACGTCTGTTTATGAATATAAATCAATACTCTGTTATTGAATATACTACATTAAATGACATGGAAAATGAAGGTACATGACCTTAGTCGCTTCAGGACCACTACAAACAAAGACATTCATGAGATATCCTGAGTGTAGTATGTATTTGGTTTACCACAAATAAAAATGCCACATTTTGATTGATAAAATACCTGACATCCACAACTGACTTCATACATTGATATTCATATGTTTCAGTTTCCACAAATTACATTTTGCGGCATATGACTATGATTTCTCAAAATCTGTTTTGTATATAATTAAAGTAATTGACATGCCATTAAGTTCACACAACAATAAATTTGAAATCAAATCAAACAATACTGATAAAAATACACAACTGCAAAGTGGAAATTGGGCAAAATATATTTTGTTGTGGGTGACATTAAAAATGTGTTGGAAATTGTTAATTCATACCTACCCAAGAAGCAACTCCTCATTGTCATTGTCTGTCTGTGTGTGTGTGTGTGTGTGTGTGTTGTGTGTGTGTGTGTTTGAGTGTGTGTGTTTCGTGTCTGTAATGTGTGTGTGTGTGGTGTGTGTGTGGTGTGTTTCTGTGTATGTATGTATGTATGTGTGTGTTGTGTGTGCTGTGTGTGTGTGTGTGTGTTTCTGTGTAGTATGTATGTATGTGTGTGTTGTGTGTGGTGTTGTGTAGTGTGTGTGTGTGTGTGTGTGTGTGTGTGTGGGTGTGATCTGGGTGTGTGTAATCTATGTTTGTTCATTTAATTTTGCATCTCCAAAATGATGAGAAACCCACATAAAATGAAATAACAATTTCCTACTTTTTACAGTAAGGTATGATACACAGCAGAAACAAGCGATTGTTTTGTGCATAATTCAATTTACATAATTGTTTGTGCAATAATGTGACAGGCTAGTAATCAACAGAAGCCAGCACATAAATGGGGTGTATCACTGCACTTGCAAAGAAATTCAAACACTTTTTTTTTTTCATTTTCACCAGGTGATACTGTAAAGAAACACAATAAAGGGCAGTGGATGGCTCATTTTGCAAACAATCTCCACCAGACCAGGGAAAAGACAACCCATCCCTTAGGCTATATGATGAAAGACATTCTGTGAAATTTGGGGTCAGTTATTTCCTAGAAAATTTGAAAATGCGAATGAAAACAATACTGTTTAGTGTACGTTCTATGGCTAGAATTTTTTCTCGCGAGAAAAAAAATTCAAGATCAGAGTCTATACGGCACTATAATTTCACGTAAAACTGAGTTTCCAGGTCCTAATATTTTGCTAAATTCCCAGATGGCATTTCTCTAAAATGCCATTGTATTAAACAATGTTAATCTTTTAGGCATGCAAAATTAAAGATCTCACGCCCTTTAAAATAACATGTAGTTCTTCCAGGAAAAGAAAGAAAGAAAGTAAATCGGTCCAAACAATAAAGCTGAATATTTTGTGATTTTCAAATATAATTTGGCATAAAATTATCTAGCACAAGTAATTTTGAGACAAAATTTTTACAATTTCAAATGTAGAAGTTCTGTATCCTCATGTAATCTCTACTAGATAAAACCAAAAAAAGATCAAAATTGGGTCGACAAAACAGATAGCATTTTTAGTGTTGTTTTTAATAAATTTTCTGCATTAAATTAGAAAAACAAATTTCCAGACAAAATTGCAAAAATCAGTGTGGTGCACCACACGTAGCTTACCTATGAAAAAAAAAAAAATATCAACAAAATTGGTCAACAAATGAACAACAAGCATTCTCCTGGTGATTTTTGGATAAATAAATCAGTCACAGATAATTCTGTGTAAATATTGAATCCCCCACTCATATCTTATCACAAATAGAGCAAGCACGTAATTGAATTGGATAAAGAAAATGACAAATTGTGGATGGTGCCGGATGCTTAACACCAGATGGACATACATGCATACAATTCAGCCCGATTCAGGCCGGATGAGCCTAACACTACAGAGTGGCATACTAGCCCTCAGTGTGAGTCTGAACTCTTCATGTTTCATCATACCTCTAGGCTTGAATGAAAATACTTTAAAATTTCAATATAAAATGGATATTCTAAAGTGTGACAGAAAACCACAGGATGCCACTTTGACTAATAAGACGACCAAACTGAAAATAACATAACAGATTTGTGTTCCTCATTGCAAAGGTTTCATTATTGAGGTTGCAAATAGATGTAAAGAAAATGTAGTAACTCTTGTGTCTCTTTTCATGACAGTTTTGGAAAGCACCAACAGCCTTTGAAATAAAATATTCTGGATCTTCCTTCGCCTCTGCCCCAGCCATCCACAGAAAATTACAGTCATCTGCAGATCTCAATTTATTCATTTAGTCAATGTCTTATAAGTTTATTCTTTAAAAATATACTGTAATTTTCTTCATGTTAAATATGAATATATTTATATATTAAATATGAATAGTATATATCAGCCATTCCATATAAGTGTAACGTGGAGTCAAGCATGCTGTGTCTTACGAGTCACATTTATTAGATGATTGATTTACTTGATCGAGTAAATGGATTCAGCTCGCATATTTTCTCGGTTTTGATCTAGACCGCTTGTTGCGAACTTGTGTGACATGAAACATGCGTGACTCGTGTGACATTTTACTGTGGAATGGCCTGATATTGTCCTAAATAAGCAGGTCCAAAACTTTCTTCACATATATGAATTGATGTTTACTATATCACTGGTAAACTGAAAATACAAGTAGTGCACACACTTATTTCTAATTTATGAAGAATTGAAGTCAATATGAACGTAATATTAAACAGCAATCAGCAATTTATTTCTCATATCTTAATTTAAAGCAGTGCAAGTTATTAGTCAATCAGACAAATTTTTGGCGTCTGTCAAGAAAGAACTATATTGTCACCCCAGATATCAGAAACAAACATCATACCCACTGAAAATGTTTTAAAAGTGAGCAAATTATGTTATGTACATTACCTATGGGAAAATCTTGGGATCC
>JZLH01S0392828.1:0-12598 GCA_001188425.1 Eucidaris tribuloides | reverse complement strand
CGGAGGGTCCAGCTCCCCACATTCTACGGTCCAAAATCCAGGAAGAAATCTGAAACAAGCAAAAAAGAATCAATATCCACAGTTTCTGGTGTTGTATCGTTTAACCCTAATTAGACCCGGGCGTTTTTTAAATGCAGTAGCCCCGGGGGTGGGGACGGGGGGCATGCTAATTTGACCCCCCCCCCCCCTTCAGATCTCGGCTGCGGATCGCGCGATCGCCGCAAAAATTTGCATGTGCATAGAGCCGGATGTAATCTCCAAGACTGTATAGTTAAATTTTTGAAAAATAATTATCCTCTATTTTTTACGTAATTAAGTATGCAAATTCATGTATAAAATAATATTTTTGCCTATAACTCACTTTAAACAGCTCAAAAGATGCGCAAGACTTGAAAGTAAAAAGTCAGCGAGCAATGCAGTCAAAAAATTGCAGAATTGCAGAAATCAGCAGAATGGTCGTGAGGGGGAGGCTATTTTAGCTAGGCTATTTTTTGTGTGGAATTGAGATGTTATACTCAAGAATTTCTACAGTCATTTCTCTTATTGATTCAGTTCTGGATATTTGAGTAATATTGTAATCAGCTGTACAGATGATTCTAGAATCATCTGTACAATCTGTTCAATTATAGACAAGCCTCCAAATTTTGTTACAACGCCTTCCCACCACCTTATTTTGTTAACTAATAGTAACAGGCTTTCACATGCATATTTACACTAAAAATATTACTACAAAAAATTAATTTTCTGCCTGTTTGATTGGAAAAAATCCCTAAAGTTTTCCTCTTTGAGCAAAAGGAAGGAAAACCAGAAATTTCCAAAAATGTGGCATCACTTCATTCCCATATTTGATACAATCTCAAGTGCATTTAATAAATGAAATGTTTTCCATATTTTTCCCCCATTATTTTTACAAAGCCATTGGCATGAATGCCTGCTAATATCAAGTGTAAAGAAACAAAAGGGAATAAAACTTTTAAGTAATTGAAAATTAAAATTGTTTACATGTAAGGAAGCTACCTGTAATCCAAATTGTTTGACCATAAAGTGGCAAATACTCACTGAGTATTTCATATTGTTTGACCATAAAGTGGCCAATATCCCTCACTGAGTATTTCATATTGTTTGACCATAAAGTGGCCAATACTGAGCATTCTAAATGGTTGACCATTATAGTGCCCACTACTCACTGAGATTTTCTTGGGCAAGTGTCTCCGCCTGTTCCCAGAAGTCAATGCTGTACAGGCTGTAGTTAGAGTAGGTTAGGAACGTTGACATGATGCTGACGATCCGTTGGGGCATGGCGACCGTCGACTGGGGCGTCGACATGGCCCCCAGTCCGTTGCACAGCTTGCTGGTGGTGGTGGGGGTGGGGCCCATGTCGCTGCTGTTGCTGCCTTGAGACCCCATGCTGCAGGCCGAGCCCACACTACCGGCAGGGGAGGGGGTGGGGGACATAGGGGAGGGTGTCCCGGTATACCTGTGGGAGGGGGAAATCAGAAACATGTTAATAACATTGATGAAAGGACTAATATGTGCCTCAAATACTTATCTAAGGAGGGTGCATTTCACTGCGTTTAACCCGTTGGAGACAATTCAGTTTCAATATAACATTCATTCTCCATGAAACCCTAGCCCTAGACAGGATAACTAATGCTGTATACATTATGTACATGAAGTTTACCATCTGCTATCCAAACATCTGACCTCAAAACTGTTAAAATCCTTCTATCCACCTTGGCATCAACATGTGATCTTGTTGATAAGACGAGGAAAAGTTCACCAAATTTTGAATAAGTTTTTAAGATCTTCATCTATTGCATATTGTCCAGGAGACCAGGAGACTGTTTGTGAATATGATAACATTAAATATGATACCAAAATAATATGCTGGAACATGGCACAAAAAATTTTCTACAACACAAAGGCTACATTTCAAAATTGCTGGTAGTTTGATTTCAATAACAATGCAAATCACTGGAGGTCACGTATAGATTCAATTTCTCAAACATTTAATGGCACGGATCAAGTTCTCTGAAGCTGGCAGACATGAATGGATTACCCTTATTGACTCTGAGACCATACGGTTGAGTGATTTTGAAATCTTTGCTGGTTTCATTATCCATGTTCATAAATGCACATACATTTGTAAATGTATTCATATCTTTTGACTCCTCCATATGAAATCTACTGTGGAAGGTTTATCTATTTGCAATGAGTACATCAGTAAATACATGAAACCAAGTCATGGTTCACTATCAACATGAGACATGAAGTAGCTGAAAAACTCATACTGGCATATTATCCACAGTTAATGCTTTAAGTTTGGGGGAAATGCCTTGGTTCATAACTCAGTAATATTGTCAGTTGGTATTTGCATCAATGTTGACAACAGGTAAGTATGCCAATCAAAATCTCCTGTCTTAGGCAAGAAGTAAAGAAGGTATGTCTTGAAAAGGGCAGACAATGATTGAAAAGGGCAGACAATGATGTCTGCCAGGAGACAGTATCCCTACCATAGGGCTCCAGAAAAAAATGTGGGTGAAGTGCAACATGGTGAATATATCTGATCTGACAAATGAATCTAGCCATAACTTCTTTATTTTCTTTAATTTGTAACATCACCATGGTAACACAGGTATCAGGGACCAGCGACTTGGATCAATTCCCGTTACGAATGTAGTGACATGTTGGAATTATCATTTGAAAGTAAAACTCCCACGCTAGAGAGTACACTTAGTTCTTTCATTAGATGTTTTTATTTATTTATTTTTTTCAATATTCAGTCTGTGATTTTGTAGTTTTTATTCCAAGAACATGAAAATAATACTACGCATTATGTGGAGTTATGGTTCCTAGAGGTGATATGGTAATTAAAACCTACTTAACCAAAGTTGAACTCCAGCCAATCTCAATAACCATGATTGAGATAGTGCAACAACTACTATATATTTCCAGAGGGGATACTTCCATGGGCCATGACCATAGGTATATGCAAAGGGGGGGGGGGGTGTTTTTGGTGTTCAAATACCCCCATTTTACATGGAAATTCCCCCCCCCCCTTGGCTGAGCACTGGTGATCCCGTAGATTGTTTTTTCGGGAGCTGGGGGGGGGGTAGGTCTTGGCAAACAGACATGATTTGGCCAAGGAAAAATTTGGGGGCTTTGAAAAATCTTTGCCCGTTTAAATTTTTTTACGCCGGACTACACCTATAGGCTATAGGCTATAATTTTGTTGTTTGTGCCTCACACTCAAAAATGAATCAGGGGTCAGTTTATGACAAGTTACTACCAAGTAGTCTTATACCTTGCTGATGAGCTCCAGGGAGAGGGGGTTTGTTGCATCGGTGGTTGCGGTTTGGACGTCGTCCCCTTGAAGTGCTCGGTGAGTGCTTGAGACAGCTTCATGGCTGACTGCCTCTTCAGTTTGAACATGTGCATGTAGAGGAGCGCTTGACTACGATAGCTGGGAGACGGAGGAAAGGAGCAAAATAGGAGGAAAGGAGCAAATTAAGATGAAAGTTAAGTTATTTACATGTTCATTTTAAGTCTTAAAGGCATAAGTAAACAATGTCCCAGTCCTTAAGAAACTGAGTTACATAAATCTCCATGCTATAAGTGTCTCTGATGTGGTCTGAAAATGAAGCCCTGAAAAAACAACTGACTTTGTACTTCAAAATGATCATTTTGGGATTTAAAAACATAAAAAATCTATCAGTACCTGCTTTTGCCATATCTATTTCCCCTATAGACTCTTGTGTTACAATTAAAAGTTGACCTTATGCTTAACTCTTAATGTTCCTGAAGATTTAAACCTCTATGGACGGTATGTGTATTATTTGGTGCAGATCTGTGACTTTGGCATGTTAAGAGTTAATTCATGTGTGATATGTATCCCTACATATCTTGCTAGTTTCAGCATACAAAACTGATTTCACTCCTTATAAAACATTTTTCATTCTAAAGCAATTTTCAGAACACTGCCCCTTCATTCCTTGTATGTACGACAGCTTAATCATAAATCTACTGAAAAGTAAGCACAATGACATTCTGACTGAAGATTTGTTTATACAGGGAAACACCGTTAAAACGAGGTTGTCGGGACTGGCGATTTTACCTCGTAATAACCGGTACCTTGTTGTAAACGTACACATAATGTATCATACAAAATATAACATGTATGGGACTAGGCATTAACCCGTGTGTTTACTGCTTTTCCTACTTGTTCTGCACCAAATCTATGAAAAGAAAACTTATTATTTTTCATTTATATACTCATCCAAAATAATAAAGAAATCTAGATCACGAAATGAAGCAGCAACCTCGACGCTCGTAACTTGCATTGTGTACTGTGTAGGGGAAGCATGCAGGCTTTGTGTGTGTGACAGGTAAATGTACTGTACACTAGTGCAGTTGCGTGTATTACACACACACACACACTTGCAGAGCTCAGGGACTTCTTGTACTGTGCATGGCTGCGTGGCAGGCTGAAGTGCGATGCGCTCTGAAACGATCGCACAATTTTTTGCGTTGTCAAAATTTAGAATTTGGTCCGCGCACGATGCGACTTTTAGTTCCTTGTTTTAACCGGGTGAATTTCTTATGTTTTTCTTTATAAATGGGTTGAGAAAAGTACCTCGTTATAAGCGAAATCTCGCAATAACCGAGCTCGTTATAAACGCTGTTTCTTTCCATTGGACAACATGTAAATGAAAATGGGACCGAGACATTTACCTCGTTAAAAGCGGTACCTCGCAATATCCGAGTTTGTTATAACGGGGTTTCCCTGTACCATACAGTTAAGGGTTCAGTGTGGGGACCTATTGGTCGATGTACAAGAGAGTATTACTTACCACAGCACAGCTAGTTTGTTATCATTGCTATTTCCCTCCTGGCCAGAATGAATACCTTTGAGTTTCAATATGAATCTGATGAAAGAAAAAATGAAAAAACAAAGAAAGATTCAGTATAAGACTCACAGGAAAAGACATCACAGAGCTATAAACAATTACGAGAAGTTTTTCTAGTCAACCAACAAAAGGAAAGATCACAAGGAGAGTGTACATTTGTGACACCACCTGCTTTGTTGCAGGTCATTTGTGGGTCAATGAATTTCAAAGTCAACCTCTACAAGATTACCCCCCTTGAGGGTGGGGGAGGGGAGGGGGAGGAGAGGGGGAGTTGGGATTAGAGAACATACCAAAACATATAATGAACAATAGCTTATAAAATATTTTGAGTGAAATGCCACAGAGTAATGCTAATCCAATAAGAGACTATTAACGTGAACAACTTTTCACTTGTGTTTGATGTAAAGTTCCGTGTTCTTGCCTATACATGTAGTGGCCACCAAGATTACTTAGAAAAATATATGTCGGCAGATTTTGAAAAAACAAAACAAATTGTTTCTGGAGAGATGGTTTCAAGTCTTATTTAATTATGCTAATACAGTTTGCTATACATTGAAGTCTATGGGGAAATTTGAGATAGTTTAATGGGGGGGGGGTGTCACTATCGCCCTGATCCCCTGTGTGCTTTTTTACACTAGAGTCAAACCTGTCTAAACAGCCACCTTCTCTATAGTGGAAAAATGCCTATTGTGGCCACTGAATTGATTTCCCTGGGGACAAATGTTTTTAAACCAGTCTATAGTAGCAACTTGTCTATAAAGGCCATATTTCTTGTCTCCATTCAGTGGCCACTCCAGATAGGTTTCACTGTACTTGTCCGTACCTAATAATTTCACAGGTGTCTGAATACATGGAAATAGCCTTCTCATCAGGGACGTGTGGATCCAACTCGATGGCGTTCCCGCACGACGTCAGGTAGAGCACGGCATCGAAGTACGTCAACGCCTTCTCGCTCTTGTCAACCTGGGATGGGAGATAAGGGAAACAGGCCTTGATTCTCGTCATCACGAAAAAGGCATCGCCAGGAGAAATGCTAAGGTCTCCCATTGTTATGGATACTATGAATGAGCGCTAATTCATTGACACCTACACGAACACATTTCAAGGTTTGTACGCTTATACATTTTCAAAATTCCCTGACTTCCCATAATTATCTAGAGTAGAAAACTGTAAATTTCCATGACCATTTTGACATTTTCACTATCAAGCTACCAATCACTGGTCTTTTTTTTGTTTAAATCTTAAATAAATGATTTTCCCTGACTTTCAAGGAAAAATTGATGAATTCCCTGACTTTCCCTGACTTTTTGCTTCTGAAAAAAGTATTACCAAATTCCTAGACTTACCAGAAAGTCCCTGACCCATACATACCCTGAAATTTGGATGAAATTGATAGTACCTCTCCATGGAAGCATGAAGAAATTGAAATAGTTGACATGCACATGTATATACATACATTCCAATTCTTTTTTTCCCTTTTTGATAAGATGTCCAGTTCATCACGATTGACAATTTATGTGTACACCTACCTACAAAAGATATAGAATAAGCATATATATGGACAGATGACTGGCACAAACTACAACATGCCCCATTATATACACAAATAAATATTTCAGGGTTTGTAAAAGATCCAGAGTAATGCTGTAACATATGTATCAAAAATTTAATTTCAGTAAGCATTCTTTGGTCAGGATTACAAAATGACACCGCTTTTATGGTTGCACAACTGTTAATACAAACTGATAGACGTCATAATAACTAGGCCAAAGATCTCAATCCTTACTAGGAATCGTGTCGACTTCATTTCTCTTATGACCTTACGATCAAGAAATTGAAGAATTTGTCTGGTTTCACTCAAAGAATTCGTGTTTACAGAATCTCAACAGTGAAAATCGTTGATTTACCAGACTGTCGGCAAGATGTTTGAGCTTCTTCCCCTCGTTCAAGTAATCATCTGCTGTTAATTGCCTGCAAGAGAGAAACAAGACACACACATGAATATTTCCTAATGACATTAATTGGAGCCAAGCGACTAAGATTGGTCTGAAATATCCAGTTACGATTGCCAAATTCCCATTATAAACTGCATGTACTATGTATAAACTGGTAAGGCATATATTGCTGCAGTTTTGATTCCTCATGTACAACTTACTAACAGCAAATCTTGACAACTTAGGCAAAATCATTGACATTCTCATTAAATTTGTATAATCAACATAATTTCAAGGGGTAGTAAAGAGTTTAAAGATCTATAATGTATGTTTTCAAAATTTTCCTGTATGAGTGCCATGAGAGAATTACATAATTACTATAGCTGAAATGACTTTTGTCATGACTTCTTTTATAGATATTTGAATAAATTAAAGTGTTATTTATTTATGTACCTTTATATCACCGTAAGCTTTTCATTGTCAGGGAACAACCTTTAAGAAAAATTATGCCCCATCCACCCATTTAAAACACTGGGCAGTAAAATCAATAAACCTACACACATCTTCACAAATATAAAACAATCATGCAGAAGATAATTATTTTATTGATACTTACGCATTATTTTCCTCATTGTTAAAAAAAGAAAAAATGATATTGACAACTACTACTATTTGTGCAGTTTATTTACTTATCTATTTTATTTTTTTGGGGGGGGGAGAAGAGGGGGGGACTCTATGCAATGAATATGCAGAGTGAAGAATATAGTGTGGAAATATGAAATGAAAGGAGATGATTGATGAATACATGTATGTAGATACTGGTACTGTATTTAGCGGAAGGGGTTCTCAATATGTGGGATCCGGATGCATATGTAAATGACTGAGTTTATGGTGAAACAGTGAGAGTAGGGGTGTGGGGTTGGGGTGGGATTCACCATAAGGGCATTGACCTTTCAGCTGGAAGACCACTGACCTTTGACCGTGACCACGGAAAACTGGACTTGGAACAACTGGACCAGGGAGAGGTGACAGACATATCACAGGAAATGACAGCACTACCACAGGATCACACAAACAGACACACACACATACCACCATGTGTGTGTATGGACAAACAGACATCAAAGGACCAAAAGGTCAACGGGAGTGTGTCAACATTCATGGAGGAATGAGTAATAATGCCCCCATCCTGGTTGATGTACACACTTCCTCTGGTGCCAGCCGCCGGCGACAACCGATACTCCCAATGAGAGAACTCACCATCCAGTCATTGATGGAAGGTCATGGCTGGCAAGTCAATGGTTAATAGAATCATTACAAACACACACAAACAGACACACAGACACACACACACACACACACACACACACACACACCCAACCACACACACCACACACACACACAACACACACACCACACACCACACCAACACCCGTAATACTACAGACACATACCATCACATTCGACGACCACACACACACACACAAGCACACACACACACACACACACACACACACAAACGTCACAAACTCACGATTAATATACAGACACAATACCATCAACATTCACACACACACACACACTCACACACACACAAACTCACCAGTAATATACAGACCACATACCATCACAATTCACACAGCGATCCCGCACACACACACCCACACACACACACACACCACACAAAAAAAAAACTCATCACTGATGGTTTCAAACACTAGATTCTACTCCTGAACATTAACCCTGAGAATAGACTACTGTAGTTCTGAGCTACAAATCTCTTAACTGGTTAAATATTCAGCTGCCTAACAGTTAGTTATTAGTAAATGTGCAAGGAAAAATCTAGAGCATAAGCAAGGTTAATTATAATGACTAGGTGTTAGATATACAGACATATTTCATTGAAGGGAAGAGATGATTGCCAACTTGTGGAGGTACCAAGGTACAAAGATACCTTGATCTAATAACAAGGCCCTTAGCCCGATGGGGACGATTTGATTTCACTATAATACATATTTTCCTAGACCCCAACACAAGTTAACTCATAATTAGTCTCCAATGGGTTAATAAAATACTTCATATTACACTAGATACAACTAATGATGGCGTTCAGTTCATATAACCCCCCCCCCCCACAAAGGAAAAACAAATACCATGTATGGTCTTTGAATACCGCAAGAAACATTGTAACATTGTGATTCTAAAACTCTTGATCATATTTAAGTCTTTGCATCTCACTTCAAAGTCAGACACTCCAGTGTGTCAACGAAGAACAACTCTGTGATTTTTTTGTAAGTGAAATCACCACCATCATGGTTAGTACCAGACATAATTTAATCACTGCCTGACGCGTGCTGGGACTGATAAGGTGATATGGGAATAAACGCACAGGTTCAGCAGTTCAGATTACTCAAGATGGGCAGATAAAAAAGTACCAACTATTTAAGGCATCTTTCTATCCCACGTTTACAGGTTAGTGTACATAATGTGGAGGTTATCACCCAGTAAAATACAATATACATCGGGGAGTAGGGGCACAAATTACCTCATCATTAATTAGCAGTAATTAATGAATACACAAGACAGGTGTGGTTGGCGAAAATTTGGATTCAATTTTGTGGGTTCTATATATAAATCAGCAATCTTTACACTCCTTCAATTTTTTTTTTTGGGGGGGGGGGTAGGGAGGGGTGCTACATGTCTGTTTAAACAGTGTTCATGCTGACAAACACTGTACCTGTATTAAGATAATTCAGAACTCTACACATTTTTGGAAAGCAATAAAGGTATTGGAAACTAGCCATTTTCCCACCCCATTCCCCATCCACTCCTCACCCCCAAAATATGAACAAGACACGAAAATCACAAAGAAAATATTAGAAAATTTCAATTTACCTGGGAGAGAGAGATTATTGTTTGTAGACTACAACACAGGTAAACAGCGTGTTTTATAATAGCAAAAGCACAGCAGAAAGGTGATAGTAACCTGAACAAAGAAACTTTCACATGTTATAGTTAATTTGTCTCTTTCACATAACTGAAGACTTAGTAGACAAAGCCAATTACACTTGGATCACCGTCAATAGGTGACGCAACTCCTAACAGCTACGTGCCAGACCGCTGTAACAAGTATGCCGGTGTCGGTGTCGGGAACAGCAAAAACAAAGAAGTCGCATAGAACCTGCCGCAAACCATTGAGGTTATTAACATGACGAGATGTGACAACTTGTTTGTACATGTAACACAAGTAGCAAGAATAATAATATATACACAGTTTTTATATATGCAATAACAATCAAGTCGAAAAATGTCCCTATGCGCTGAGAAGAAAGAGAAACAGTGGAAGAAGTTAGGGGAAGTTAACAGGCCACCCATGAGGGCCACTGAGAAAGACTTTGGGTGTGAATATTGAGACAAAACTAAAATAGATGAGTTTTTAGAGCCTGACTTTGAATTTCGTTCACAGTATTTGATGCCTTTTGATATTATAGGGGGCTTAATTCCACAAGACTGGAAAGCAGCAGGAAGACAAGCTGGATTCACCATATGTTTTGTAAAGACTGGAGCTGCTACAACAAAAAATCTGGCCAGACGTGTGTTTTGATGGCAGGTGATATTTATGGGAGTAATTCAGTTAGGATACATGGGTGACAAATCATGAAAGTTTATTGCTAAACAGTAAAATTCTTTGAGAATAGATACTGTGATTGCACAGGTAACAGTGTAATTGGCGTAAAGATAAGACTTCAGATATCATGTTTGCTTGCAGACACACTAAACCCTGCTTGCCTGGTTTTGGAAATTGTAACTTTCTGATTTGACGTTCGGTAATCAAAAGGCAGAATAACTATTGCAACTATCAGTGGCACTTACAAAGAACTTACGTAACGTAGTTGTTGTTGTGTTTATCAATAAATGGACGGCAGTTTTCCTAGTACTTGCGCTGTAAGCAAATGACGCAGAACAGGCATTTTTTGTTTTACGAAGTCTTTCCATTGTAAATCTGTTATCAAAGGTACACCAGATATTCTGCACTGTGGGCAGATGAACTTTGACTTAAGATCATAGAATTAGAAAGGAGTTGCCTACACCGAAAACGAATGTATTATGGGTAGAAATTTCTTAGTTTTTCACTGTTTACTTCAAACCATTTGCATGAGACCATTCTTTGATATCTATTACGCAATCAAAGCTATTGAGGAATTAATCCATTAAATCAGACTGCTTTGAAAGTATATAAATCCCATGTGTGTCATCGCTTTAGAAATTTGTGAGATTTGACTAGGTCATTAAAGGACTCTAATGGTGAAGTGTGATAAGTGAACAGCAAGGCGGCCTAAGAGATCCTTGTGGGGCCTTGGGTAAAGAGTGAATGATGACTGTGTCTTTTCCTATAACTACAGTATTGAGTGGCTTTGTTAATATGGTGAAACCACTCAAGCGCTTTCACAGAGGCAAAAATTATGGAACATCGATTTGTAAGATAATCCTGGAATTAATAGTGTAAAAGGCACACGAAAATCTAACCAGAAAAAGTATTACTTCGTCTTTGTCAAAGTGACAAGACAATATCATTTGGCAACTCTTACAATGCAGTTTCCACACTATGAAAATGATCTGTAACCGGCAAATTACGTGAGCTTAGCATGAAGATTATGTAATTCAAATAATGTTGTATTTGCCAATAAGCCATCTTCTCAAGTACCTGAGCTACGAACTTTGAGGTTGCATTGGACACTAACATTTGTTCAATAATTTGCGGATCACATTTTTGATCTTTTAACAGGAGTGTGAATTTATCATTTAAATCATCAGGAAAACAACACTTTCCAAATGATTTATTTTTGACACATATGTCACCACTGGGAATAAGTCAGGAATACTTTTCTAAGCAATGAGGGTGGTATGGGATCAACCAAAAGTTGTTGGTGGTGAGTTCCTTAATAACTTGGTAAAACTTTCTGTCAGGATGACTGGTCTAATCCTTAAATGAGTGGATTTGATGCTTTTCCCGTTGAAAATGGTGTTATGTGCACATAGACGACTGCCAATTTAACGCAATATTGTCACTTTATTGACAAAAATATTACGGAATTCGATTCCGGCAGAGGGGTATTAGAGTCTGAGTACTGTGAGAGGAGTCTTTGAAGAGGTGTGATGCGATACGGATTAATCTTTCTTGCACAGTTCGAAAGGTACCGACATGGTTAAATATTCACGTGCCTAACAGTTAGTTATTAGTAAATGTGCAAGGAAAAATCTAGAGCATAAGCAAGGTTAATTATAATGACTAGGTGTTAGACTAACAAGACATATTTCATTGAAGGGAAGAGATGATTGCCAACTTGTGGAGGTACCAAGGGTACAAAGATCCTTGATCTAACAACAAGGCCCTTAGCCCGATGGGGATGATTTGATTTCACTATAATACATATTTTTCCATAGACCCCAACACAAGTTAACTCATACTTACGGTAGTCTCCAACAGGTTGATAAAATACTTAATATTACAGTAGATACAACTAATGATGGCATTCAGTTCATATATACCCCTTCCCCCCCCTCCCCCAAAAAGAAAAAAACAAAATACCATGTACGGTCTTTGAATACTGCAAGAAACATTGTAACATTGTGATTCTAAAACTCTTGATCCTATTTAAGTCTTTGCATCTCACTTCAAAGTCAGACACTCCAGTGTGTCAATGAAGAACAAATCTGTGATTTTTTTTTGTAAGTGAAATCACCACCATCATGGTT
>JZLH01S0392750.1:26512-37196 GCA_001188425.1 Eucidaris tribuloides | reverse complement strand
GTGGGGGACCAAAATTTTTAATTTGACTTGATGTACAGGGGCGGTTGATCCTGTTTCCTGATGGAGCGGCGCAAAAGACGGTGAAAAAAGTGCTAAAATTGTTCGGCGCGCTCCGCGGCGCAAATTGTAAATACAAAATGCGCGTGCTTGGCGGAAAAAATTTAGCCAGGACGTTTGTGATGTTTAATAGGCCCTAGTATTTTTTTAAGCCCATGTTTAATGGTTAATACTATAGTAACTTTTCCAATGCTGTTAGAATATATAATTGCAGCATATTCATGAATTTGTTCAAATTGTCAAAAAACTGATTGCTGGCAAATCGCATATGTTGCCGCGCCGGCGCCCACATTACTTTTCATGTTGAAGGCGCACACGAGTCGCCCCCCCCCCTGCGTCAGGGTCGGACGTGACTAATATTACGATAACGAAATTTTTAGAACTCTAATTTTGAAGTGCTTTTTAAAAGCTGCTGATTGGCATTCTGCTCAGAGAAAAGAGTAGCATGGATAGCAGTGCGCATTGATTGGATTGATTGGAAACCGTTTGATGATGATTGCCAGAGTTGATCTGGACTTGATGAGTTGATGATTGATGATTGATGATTAATTAATTGATTGATTAAATGATTGAGTTGATTAAACACACGCGACTGAAACAATAAGAATGTGATAGCGATAGTTGATTCAAATATAACAGAACCAGCTGATACGTCGTACCCATGGCGATATCATATTAGGGCCTAGTATAATAACAGATATCTATGAATCAGAGGCATCAGAGATACGTGTACATTACATGATTGGCTTACTTTGAACAAATGACATAAAATTAAAATATCAGTTGACCAGCAGGTGATATAATTTATCTATCATAAAAACATTTCGCTTAAGCGAAGAAATGTGCGAGCTCAATGGAAGAACGACGTTTGGGGTAACGAAGGAAAAAGTCATAAAGCCAAGCAGTATCATCGACGTTTGAAAGCACAAATTATAAATTTCGAGAATTACGCCATATGTAGCACCAAGCGCTGACCACTGGACTTATAATGGCTAAAAACCCGCTAAGCTAGGGCAGAACAGAGAGGGTTAAGTGGGGTAGTCTATTATCGAAAACTTATGACCGTCTTCCAGCTTAGGGTGGCGGTGGGTGCTGATTCCCTTTCTGAGCCATCACGTAGTATTCATAATTAGAAACCAAAAGGTGCGCGCGAAGGCGATCGCCTAACTGGGCGGCGCGCCGTGCTCCGGGGCCTCGTCTTCTGTATCACCGTGTCGGTTTTAGGATCATTATGTTCATGGCCAAAGCTTCTCTCCACTAATGTTTTCTACCCGTTCAATTATTAAAAAGTCGGGATGGGGGTAGGGGGGCCGGGGTGGGGGGGGGGGCGTACCCCAGATTTGGTGTGTACACCCCTGGGACTTTTACTCTAGCAATATTATTTACAGCATTAGCCGTAGATCCCATAGGTTGTTAATAAGTTAATAACTCGGATTTAACCTTTGATGCCATAACTCTCAAGAAGTATAGTCAAATTTGAAAACTCTTTGGGGGTCCCCCCCTCTACGAGGATTTCATTAATTCAAAATTAATTTAATAAGAGAAACGACAAGAATCGAGAAATCTGTATTGGGCGATGAAATGACCTGTGTGCTCAAATAAAACAAAACCCCAAAACTAAATCTGGCTGTTAAACATTAGCGCTCTTACTTTAATAAAACAAATATTATCTTAACTTTCTGGTGCCGGATTATTTTGGAACCTCTCCTTCTCATGCCTTCTAAGATGATAATTAACATGTGTACCGAGTGGAGAAGTACAGACAGGGTGTAAGGGTAATAATAGCATCTATTGTACTACACCCGTATTGTGTTTGGCCCGGGTCCCAGCCGGATATTTCTGCATCAAGCGAGGATGGCGAGCATTGTCAATGAAAGAGCCGTGATCAAATTTTCGATGACCGACTCGCTACAGTTTAAAGCGAATATATATGATTCATGTACCCGATTAATAATATGTTCCAAAGTATATCTATGATATTTATATGAATTCGTCAACAAATATAGTTTCTACATGAATGTAACTAGAACCATCTAATCTAATTAACCTAACTGCGTTATTGTAAAGTCCATGCGTGAAATCATGATCTATATTAAGTGGGGAATTGATCAATGAGGCGTTCGTTGTCCTATATCGACCAAACTGGTTTTTATGGATCTATTTCTTTTTTCTTCATTGCAGGATCAGGGATTCAGGATAATTGATGGAGATGGACCAAGCCCAGTATGCATTGATACGAAAGGGTTGGCTTTGCTTAGCCATGGATTACATAATTTACAGACGGTCATCGTCATTGCTGAGTATATCTCGATCTGCCTCATGGAACAAGACATCAGTATTCATCTTTTTCGTACAGGATACTAGGGATTACAAATACTTCCAGCATATGTGTCCTAAACAAAATTATATTTTATGAAAATCTTTTAGGAAAATTAGAATTTGGATGGCAAATATCTACCAAATTAGTTACAATACAGTATTGGTAAGAGAATAGGTGCCAAAGAGAAGAAAAAAAAAAAAATAAAAAAAAACAAAAAAAAAAAAAAAAAAAAAAAAAAAAAAAAAAAAAAAGAAAAAAAAGAAAAAAAAAACAAAAAATAAATCTGGTGGTTGGGGCTTCATTTGGTGTGTGTTGTTGTTTTAACTGATTTGCATTGATCTAAGAATTAGGGAGTTGTGATACAATTGGCCTTTAATATAAATAGATAAGCAAATTCATCTAAAATTTGAAGAGCTTGTAAGCAATATTTCGTGTACTTTAACTTCTGTATAATACAGTTTACATTTTTTCAAGGGTATTACTTCAGTTTATTTTTTAATCCACCAATTTTTGGACAATGATTTTCAGGAAGTTTAGAGGCAGTGCAATTTTGTTTGTCAATTCACACTTACTTGAACTCCTTGTGACTTTAAGGGACGTGTAGATTATGATGTGCAAAAGTTTTAGGCTGTGGTCTAAGTGGTTTATTGAGAGAATTAAGTGCATTGCTAGTGGCAGGGGCGCTCTCGGTACGCGACAGGGTGTGCAGGGTAATCTTATGTTAGGGTTGAGGCGGCGGGCGAATTTTGGAAAATATGTGGGGCAGAATTTGCCCGGCAAAGAAATCAGCCGGGAAAAGCCCTCTTAAGGTTAAAAAAATGGTAAAAGGGGGCGGGTCCGGGAGTGGGGCCGGAAAACAACCACTTGCCCAATGGAGTGGTCTACCTGGTAATAAACGGGAACCTCCCCAAGTACCGCCGGGCGATTTGAAGCGTTATTCAATGCATTGCTATCGGGCACATTTCAAACAAGGTTTACACGATTACATCAACTATCTAAAATGACGTCGAATCTATGCCTACGAAGAAACTATGCGCGATTTAGTAATAGTTGTAGGGATCCTAGAAGAATTTCAAAAACTATTGAATTACTATGATTTCACTGGAAAGTGGAATTTTCCAAAGAACAGTATGGAACGTTTTCTTGTAAGAATGAATCAACTAGTGACTAGTACTAGTATTTTTGATTGTTAAGTGTACTAAAGTATTTAATACAAAAGATGTCAAATTGGAACATCCATGGTAAGACTGGACATTGATATCATGACAGTGTTGCTAGAGGCCATTTTTCGATTAAAGTTGAGCCACTTGCCAACCCCCAAGAAATTGTTAATTGCAACTGTCTCATATCAAAAGAGGGTAAAACCGAGCTCTGTATTTATGCAACAATTAATAAAAGCGTTCTGAACATTGATGCCAAAAACATAATCAGAACAAGCAGTCATGAATTGGAGATCCTATTTGTTTAAAATCAGTTCCCTTGCTACATGTATACATTTGTGTATTGGCTGTTTTGAAATAAAAGGTGTCTGCTATTGTGTATCACAGTTAATAACTGTTGTCTTAATTCTGGCAGCTGTCAACCCAGCTGGTGGTGACAATAATATGAGAATTAATCTCATGAGCATAATACCAATGATTTTTGTATACTAATATTCATTAGTGGTATGTTCCCCAGGACTTTTATGTGTGTGTTTGTTATGTGTATTGGTCTGTGGGTGTGGTGTCCGTGTTTGGTGTGTTGTGGTGGTATGATGTATTTTTTGTGTGTGTGTATGTTATGTTTGTCGTTTATTTGGTTGACTTGCAGCCGCTCTGTTGTGAGTTGGCGCGTGGTGTGTCGTGCGTGGAGAGGAGGGTGTGTAGATTTTTGTGTGTGTGTATTGTGTTAATGTTTGTACGGGTGTAATTGTAATGTGTTTGTGAAGGCAGTTGGTGGAAAGAAGAGAGAAGAAGTGGTGTGTATTTAATTGTAGTGTTGGTGGTGGAGGCTGGGGATGACGCACAGCATGTTCACGGTGTTATGCCAGTTCAGTATTATTAATTGTGTATGTATGTTGGTTGTGCTGTGATATGTGTCTATGTAATTGGTTGTGATGTGTTATGGTGATGTGTATGTATGTGTGGTGAGTTGTGGTTGTTGTGCTGTGGGTGTAAAAGAGAGTGTGTGTAATTGTATGTTAATTTGTGTGTGGGGTGTGTTGTGTGTGTGTGTTGTGGTGTGTGGTGTGTGTGTGTGGTAGAACTAAGCGGGTGTGGTCCATTAATTAGCTTGTGTGTGTGGCTTATGTGGATGTGTGATCAAAGACACCAAGACTATCTAGGTATGTGTGAGGTGGTGGGGGGCTGGGGAGTGGGGAGAAGAAGTGATTGCTCTCTTCTTGGTTAAATCCCAAATTATTTGTGAGAAGGAAAACAAAGCAATCAGCCAGTTTGGAATGGGAGTAATTTTCTTTGGGGGCAATCCAAGCAGACCATGCGGTTTTCGGGGGCCGACATGATTGATTATTGAAGATTAAATTGCCAAAGACATTAAATACCATGCTGACGGTAAGATCTGATATCTCAAACGTAAAATTAAATTTCACTTCTAAATGGAAGATTTGTACTCAACCTGACATGTCAGAGCATCAGATCCTGTTTTTATAGGGGGCGATCGCCCCCGCCCATGAAATATTTGGCGCGCTGGGGCGGGCGGCAACATATCGATTTTGCCCCCCCAATAATGTATGAAACGTGAAAAAATATCATATGCATTGGAAAATATTGTTTGAAAAGCATTGCGAAAGCACTTAAAACCATTAAACACGTGCATAAAAATACTGTTAACATACAAAATTGTCAATTTTCGGTGCGCTTTGCGCCGGCAAACTTTGCTTACGATTTGCGCGCGCGAGAGCGCGCCGAAATTTTGGGCATTTTTTCACTTTGCTGCTCCCCCCCAATCGCGAACATGATCGACGCCCTGGAATCATTCACGGCACTGACGGAGAAGACACCCCTTCCCCCCCCGCAAAAAAAAGAAATAAGAAAAAATGAATAAAGACTCGACAAAACAGTTTCGTAGTCTTGGTTATCGGCAAAAAGGAGCTCAAAAGTTTCCCTACAGTGGCGGAGGGTTCTTCAGGCCACCATTATCATCCGCTCCAGCTAACGAAGGCCGCTGCACTCAAAATATCGGTTATCGAACCCTCTGCTGGTATATAGAATCGGATTTCGTTCTATAACCGCAACGGTCAAACTTGTTTGTTACCAGATGGAAACGGACGTGAGCATCGGAATGATCCGTTACAAAGTACGATTACGGCGCGTACGCAGTGTTTTTCTTGTATCCGCCGGCGCAATTTTGGGATCGCAATGGGAAATTTGAATGTACAGTTCACCAACAGGGGGGGAACTCTAGTGACAAAAGATTTTGCTGGTGTAACGCAACGTGGGGTTATGCTAGCGTCGAACAACCCTACCAGTTTGCGTCACCCGCTTGGCACCGGGGTGAATACTCAGGACGTCATCAAATATAAATACCCTTACAGATTACAAACACATAAACATAAACTTAGCTTATAGCAATACGCCATATACAAAAAAACTATATCAGCATTCGGCTACAAGTACAATACTATTATGTAAACCGTTCAAATCAAACTTAACACTTAACATTCGAATACTATGACACGAGTAGATGCTTAACATTCTCTTAATAATACTGCTCATATTAAACATACGTCAGAATTGGTATAAAGTGAAATTTGATTGCAATCTTGAATTGAGAAATAAGTCTTCAGGATGATACTCGATGATTGGCAGTAAGTATGCGAATTTGCTGAAATTGAAAAATATTCTTAGATCATGAAAAAAGCAAAAGCAATTAAGAAAAAAATTGATTGATATTAAAATTTTACATACCAAAAGACCGTAGTCCACTAGTCGTATACTCGAGAAGCTGGTCAGCCAGACATAAAAGCACGTTATAGTGTGAGCTGCAGACTGCAACAGATTACCCACCCACCCACCTCACACACACACACCACCACACACACACACAACACACACCACCAGCACACACACACACGACACACACACACACACACACACACAAAGCACACACACACACACACACACACAGCACCACACACACAACCACACGACACACACACAACGACAAAGAGCCTACATTGTTGGGGGTGTTCCTGTATTTTGGGCAGGTGTGGGTGTTCATAATAGGTAGTAAATATATATATAACACATTGCGAGTGTATGATTTTAACCCCCACAATGCCGAAATACGCCCACAATGTAACCTCATACTTAAACAACTACAACGTGTCTCAAAAACTTGTGCAAGTAAAAAGCGCCTCCTTTGGCAATTTGAAAATACTCTGGTGACAGTATGCTTACATCAACATAAAAGGCAAAGTCTTAGCTTTCAAATGTCATTTGTTCTGTTCAATTTGCTTGTTTTGATCTCGAGATATGTTGTAAACAACAAAAGGGTGGAATCACAATTGTGTCACTTTTACTCGAAACTGTAGTAAAAGTGGCACAATTGCGAGTTTACCCTTTCTTATTTAAATTAAGATATCTCAAGATTACGACAAGCAAATTAAACAAAACTAACGTTATTTGAAAGCTGAGACTTTGCCCTTGACGTTGATGTAAGCATCATGTCACAAGAGTATTTCCTAATTGCCAAAGATGGCGGTTTTTACTTGCACAATTTTTTTTGGAGACATACTGTATTATATGCAGTTCGAAATGAAACCAGTGTGAATGCTCAGTCAATGGTACATAATCACACAGAAGAGGTCTTAGTTTACACTGGAGGAGTTGTTTATGGCCTTTTAACACCACGAAACACTTATAAGTATAAATTATCAAGAATAAATGATTCTGTGAGTTCTTGTATGATGTCCCCCCGTAATTTAGTGTTTTTTTTTTGGGGGGGGGGTGAGGGGGGATTTCAGTTTCTGTTTAAAATGCTGATTTTGACCATGAATACTAGAAGTGGTACAAAAGTGATTTTGACCGTCTGCACAAAAGTAATCTCAAATCTTGATTAATAAAAGTAGATTGGATGAAATAAAGTGTATGGGAAAAATAATATTCTGCTTTAATGTGATACCAAATACACAAACCTAAAAAAATATTGTACCTAAAATAAATTCATCCCAACTGCACCATTTTGTTTGTAAACACACTGTTGATATCAAAAGTAAATATCAGAGATCGTACCCGGACACCTACCCCCAGATAAATACCCCCTGGATAACCCCCTTGGATAACTACTCCCGGACAACTATTTCTAGGACAAGTACTCCCCTAGGACAATTATCCCTGGATAGTTGACCTGGCGCGGTAGTTGGTTGCTGGAGTGCAATCGTTTGGGGAGGTGTTTGCGTGTGTGTATGTGTGTATGTGTATGTGTGTGTGGGGTTAGGGGTGTCCAGATGGTAGTTGTTCTTGAACCATCATAGTTATCTTATAGACATGGCGGTGGGGAAAGGAATAAAGTCCCTGTGTTACTACTGCTACCATGTTACTACTACTACTACTACTACTACTACTACTACTACTACTACTACTACTACTACTACTACTACTACTACCACCACCACTACTACTACTACTGCTACTACTACTACTACTACTACTACTACTACTACTACTACTGCTACTACCACTACCACAACTATTCCTCCTCCTACTACTACTACTACTACTATTCCTACTACTACTACTACTACTACTACTACTACTACTACTACTACTACTACTACTACTAACTACCTACTACTACTACTACTACTACTACTACTACTACAACAACTAGTCTACAACTATTACTACTACTACTACTACTACAAATAGTCTACAACTAATTACTACTTCCACTACTACTACTACTACTACTACTAGTCTACTACTACTACTACTACTACTACTACTACTACTACTACTACTACTAAGCACAGCTACTTGTACTACTTAGACTACGAGTACGACTACTACAACTATGACTACTACTACTATACGACTACTACTACTACTGCTACGACGATGACGACGACTTCTACTACCATGACTACTACTACTACTACTACTACTACTACTACTACTACTACTACTACTACTACTACTACTACTATTAGTATTATTACTACTACTACTACTACTACTACTACTACTACTACTACTATTAGTATTATTATACTACTACTACTATTACTACTACGCACTACTACTTCTACTACTACGACTTCGACGATTACTACAACTATGACTACTACAACTACGACTACTACTACTATACGACTTCTACTACTACTACTACTACTACTACTCCTAAGCACTACTACTTCTACTACTACGACTACTACAACTATACTACTACTACTACTACTACTACTACTACGACTACTACTACTACTACTACTACTACTACTACTATTACTACTACTACTACGACGACGACGATTACTACTACTACTACTATACTACTATTATTCTTATTACTACTGTATATTCTATTACTACTACCACTGTTTTGTTCAACAATGTTCTCATTGAATTATTGCGAATGATATGCCAGCAGTTGATTTGTTTTACTGACCATAATTAGCAGTAACCACAATTATGTTTCTTTCACTTTGTAGGCAAACAAGGTGAAGTTATTAAAGTTCTTAATAAAAATTAATATCAGTGAGATACTACTGTACTCAGATTCATTTATGTTGTCATCATGATTGTTCATTACTAAGATACATATTCAATATAATCAACGTAGTATTCAAAAAGTGTTGTGAATTAATTTATTATCGCCTTTTCAAAGAAATATTGTCCAGATGTATTCGACAGTTTGAACAATAAACAAAACTTCACTATATCAAACTGTACATCAAAACGTTGTCGAATTTCGTTTGCGATATAACCCGGAGTCAAAAGTCTAGCTGAAGGAAAAAAATGCAAAAATGTCAGTCATAACTCTTATTGAAGGTTGAGACTCTCGAACCAAGTACAATTTTCAAGGTTTCTCGAGAAAGTTTCGCGGTAAGATATGTCCTCAAGGACTATCCATCGGAAATCGCTATAGCAGACAAATCTATTGTGTAGCTATATAAACATTTATATAGAATGATCATACTTTATACAATGTATAAAATACATGTCCAAGAAAAATGACGTGATGTTGTAGTTTTACACACCCTTGTGACTAAATAATCGGGTGTTTTTTTTAAAGAACCTTTAAAATTTATTTCAAAGTTTGAAAAATACTGAACTCCATTGGGACATCAGAACGTTGCAAAATCTCGTTTGCGTAGGCCAGATTGTATACTTGCACAGTGCGCTCCAGGAAAAAAAACAGAACCCTAAAACAAAGGCTCATTGTGCGAAAACAATGGGGTGTACGAATGAAAAAAAAAAAACAATGTTCATGACACATTAAGCATACTCATTCATTCATGCATCACTGGAAACAATGATTTCCCACAAAACTTATGTCAAACACTATTTGTTACATTTGTTCTCTTTGACACTGAGCACATCAGGAAAATAAAGAGATGGACATGTGGTGTGCAAAGTGTCAAAGCCAAAAACCGTATATGGTTTTTGACATCAATATTTCAAAGTCATGGTACTTTGAAATAACACATGTCAAAGTTTATTTTGAACATGTTTTGTTCAATCACACGGTTTATTGCTTCCGCACAAAAAGGCTTTGTTTTAGGGTTCTGTACTTCTGGGGGGTTTTCCGGAACGCACTGTATGGGATCTGTTTTGCTGAAGGAAAATTGAAGAAATTTCATTGACAGTGACATGATTGGGAGAAGTCAAAATTATACTGGTTAGTGGATCGGTGGATCCAGTGTGCATTCAGGTTGGAAGGATTTGTCATTAATTTGTTTACTTGAGGAGAAACAAGCATTCATTTACCAGTATTCAATTAATCGCTGCATGGCCCAATATAAATTGATCCTATAGAAAGCCACACAACACATTTCACCGTAACTACATTTTCTGATAGTAATTGTACCTTCTACAACTGTCAGGGAATGCATTAGTGTGATTTTTTTTTACAGCAGAAACTTCGAGCAGTATACTTGATTCTAGGAACAGTGTGTCCTAACTCGAGGACTTTTGCCAATCTTGCTATCTCCATTTAAATGAGAGTTGAGATGATTCTAGAAACAAGTTCTATAAGTTATATAAGTTATAAGTTATACTTATATGCCCAGATCGGAAATCGCTATGGCAGGTAAATCTATTGTGCAGCTATACAGTAGATATGGGTTCTTCAACAAAACTACCC
>JZLH01S0392662.1:4117-15847 GCA_001188425.1 Eucidaris tribuloides | reverse complement strand
AGAGAGAGATAATCCAGCAATCAAAAATGTCACTAATGATCCTCTAAAGGGTCCTCAGAAAAGAAGACCTCGCCCCTCGAAGACGAAAGTAACCGCCCTATCTTATCCATAAGACAAGTGAGTTAAGGAGGAAACCGCCATATTTTAAACAGACCTGTTCAAGATATAATCTTCTCACTTCTTTTCATTCTAAAAAGGCAAGTTTACTATATTATAAACATCTAAAACTGACTGTCATGAAACTTCTCGGGTACACTGGAATATAATGATGCGAAGAAAAAAGTCATCATCTTATTATGAGTAGCCCTTATCCTCACTTGTCACTGTCTCATGAAGATAAGAAGTCACTTTTCCGTCTTCTTTCTAAGATTAGAGGATACTAGTGACAGTTTTTTTGGATCGGTCTGGAAGTCCTTTCCCAACAACCATTAAAAACGTTTCACTCTGGTATCTGACACCCGAATTTAACGTCTATGTGTTAACTTAACAACGCCCACCCCTACGGGGAAGCAAAAAAAAAAGGGGTTAAAAATTCAGGTTACCAGTCCCTCTTGTCGTGGAGCGCGCTTGCATTTGATGATCTCTTCCGACCTTGAGAGAGGAACGAGAAAAAGTATATTCATGATTTATTTATAAAAAAAAAGTTAAATTTTCCATATAATAAATTGGAGTTAGGACATCATCTTTAGAAAGACCACTTCAACGCTAAAATGTTATGCGTTATATTGTATGTTTGCAAAACTTTGACTCATGGAGGGTAGATACATTGAAAAGGAAAATAATAATAATAGAAATAATAATAATAATATAAATAATAATAATAATAATAATAATAATAATAATAATAATAAGTAATAATAATAATAATAATAATAAAATAAAATAATAATTAATAAATGAATAATTATAAATTTTCCCCGCCACAAAGACGATACCCATGGTAAAGTCGCACATTATTATTGTGAAAACAACATAAACCTTGAAAACATCTTCACTTAGGTCTACAATTTCATCATGCGCGCAATACAATGAGATCCTGCAGTTCATTGTGTTTGCAGTGTCGACTCTATCAGGGATTCGCGGTGAGACGGGTAAGAAGAAACAGCTATCACAACGAACGGAACATAAATGTTGGAATGAGAGATATATTGGAGCAGGAATGTCTTAGACGATTGAGACAAGGTTCATTTAGTGGGGGGTGGGGGGGGGGTGGGGGCATTTGTATCGTTTCTTTGCATAGGAGGGACCCTACAACGATGAAGAAATTATTATTTAGGAATCGGTGATTTTATGATATAGTTTCAGGTATGACCACTTGGAAGTTTGCGTTTGAAAAACATGAAGGGAATGGGATTGTGTGAGGACAGGGTCTTAAGCTATTCCAATATTTTGGTCCGCAAATGTTAGTTGTAATCAATTAGCTAAAGCTGTTCGGGTGGCGTGGAGGTGATAATGAATGTGTTTTCCCATCCATCTCCTTCCCTGCCCCGTCCCATCCCTCCCGCCTTCTCATCCCCTCTCCACTCCCTCCCCTTTCCCCTCTTCCTCTCTCTGTATGTAGGTCTGTCATGTCTGTCTGTCTGTCTAACCGTAACGTTTTCCGTGTCTGTGTGTATGTAGCTTATGTGTATTCATTCAGTTTTGTGTGTGTATCTGTTATGTAATGTGTTTGTATCTTTTAACAGGCGCGCCTATCAATGAAACACCCCGTCTGTGTTTCCTGAGAGGTCCTGTATTTCCACATTTCTTTCCATATTTGACGTGAGGTAAGTCTCTGTCTCTGTTATTCATTTGCGTTTTGCATTAAAATGATGCTATACCTTGACTATTTACATTTAAGTACAAATTAAAATGACAGTAAAAAAGGCAATTTCATTTTGGATATTTTTTTACACTATACATCGTACCGTTTAAACTTATTATGATTTGTATATATTATAGACTTGTTGCTCCCAACTATAAAATTTGTAATTTCGCGCGAACCCATGTCAATTTTCTTGCCTTGATCTTTGTTTACATTGTTTGGAAATAATAAAATGATGAATGAATGAATGCATGAATGAATGAAATGAAGAATGAATGAATGAATGAATGCAAATGAAAATGGTTGACCGACCAAAAAAAACAGCGACCAAAATTATTTTGTTCACAGGCCAAATTTCCGGTCAAATCAATGCATAGTAAGCTGTACTAATAAAGTGATTTTTTTGGGGGAGGGGGGGGGGGCACATTTTGAAAACACACACACAAAAACATATAATTTGCTGCACATTACTACAAGAGCTATCGAAAAGAAAATGGAAATAAGCTAGTTCGATAATATTTAGTGTGCTGTGACCTGTCACCCTTTGACTCACATAATCCCTAAGATTTCAACCATGGGCCTGCATTTTACCTCTATTGTACCTTCAATTCCAAACTTCGTCAAAATCTGTTGAAAATAGTACTAAAGTTATAAAAAAGAAACTATATTTTGGGATAATGTACGATTACCCCCTTTGGTCGTATTCACAGAACTTCATGTGTGACCTTTAAAGTAGCAGTAACTTCCCAAATCAATATTTGCTTGTATTCTGATATCAATCGTTACTTTTTCGCCAAAGTTTTTATTACAATTTTTCAAAAACATCTAACTAAATTATAGAATAGGAAACTAATTTTGGCAAAATTCATAAGTTTATGTAACTTTACCTTTGACTACAGACCATTAAGAAATCGAACACTGGGCTGTATTTCATATCACCAAATCACATGAAAAATCTGTTTTAGGCAGTATACCGGAAGCTACGCTAATATTTGAACGGAAACAAGATAAATAACGTCTTTTCCTCAATTCATACTATGGCCATACTCTTTGAACTCACACTCCGAAAGTCAAACTGGGCTGTCTTTTTTTTACTTATGTACTTTCAATACTCAGATGTTTATGAAAATGCTTTCTTAACACATTATCAACGGATACCAAGTGAATAGTTAATTTAGTATTCAAATGAGTCGGCGGCTCACTGCTAAGGATTAACATCCCACTGTAAAATAAAGCGACGTCACCCGACTTTTCTTTCAGTATAAGCCGAACGAGTTGACCTTTGACCTTTGAGTCTACATACTCCGAATCAACTTGACCTGTTGTTGTTTATTTGTGCGCTTCATACCAGATCTCATAAAAAGAATCCGCTGAATATTAAGTAAAGTTATTGAACCGAAATCGGACGTACGGACCGTGACAGAGCAGCGTTAAGTAATATCTCCTCGACTTCGTGGGGCGAAAGGGGGATAATATAACCAATCTCACCTTTCATCTAATTAAAATAGGTTACTACACATAGTACACCCCACGTAGAATGTTAAATTGTCAATGGAAAAAATCTGTAATTCACAATTGATGCCAGATAATAATTTGTCAGTATTTTAGACCTGGCAGGTATTAATTTTTAAGTTTCTTCGCAATATCCAACACTAACCACAATAATTTCCATTCTGCGGCATGGAGAACTGTCACATTCTGCCTCCAATTCTGCACGCAATGGAGAAGTATAATATAGGCATAATCAAACCAAATAATCAAAGCTGGCATTGATTTATGATTAATATTTTCCTTAGCAATCAAAATTTAATCATCAAACAACATTATAACCATGTGAAAGTGGCGATACAATCCGGCCGGTCGGCGTACTCCTTTCACTACTTATGGCCGATCTTCTCTACACATTATGATAAACACATAATATAATAGCTTTATTACGCAAGTACCTGTCACATAAAAATAGCTTCTAAAAAGTGAATAAACAGCTGATTTTCAAAGAACTGCAGCTATCGGTGGTCAGCAAACCTCATGGCGTACGATACTTAAATCACGTACATGTATTATGAAATTTTGCTACGAGGACTTGATATCTTACCCAAAATAAAACAAATTAGATTTATCCCCTGGAATTTCAAAGCCCATATCCGCCAGACAACTACCCCTAGGACATACCCGCCTCCCACCGCGCATTTTCGCTCATCCAAAAGAAAGCGAACCAAAGAACTAATTGGGGAAAGGAGGAATATGGATCACAAATCCCTTTCCTCCTCCCCAGGAAAGGGGTTTTTATTTTGTGAATGAAATCTCATTTCTAAGATTAGATATCGTCCTTTTGATTATGTTAGGCACTGATGAAAATTAGGAGTAACGTAAGAATTCTGTTTGACCCATTTCCCTCTTTTTTAGCATTGAACATTGCGACCTTCATCCCATTATGAATGCTGAGCCGCCTTCTTTCGATTAAATAATACGTAATTTGTTTTCATGATGAGTTTCCGACTTTGTTCGCATTATATAATTAGAAACCAATTTCTTCGATATGAAAAGCCGACCCCATTGTCCCATTATGACTTCCGACCCCTTTTTTTCAGTTATGAATAGCGACCACTCTTTTATGATTAATGAATAACGACACTGCCTCTTCTTCGATTATGAATAGCGACCCCATCTATTTTGATTATGAATAACGACCCCTTCCATACATTATGAATAAGGGCGACCCGCTTATTGATTTATGAATAGGCGAACCTCTTTTTTCCAATTAGAATTAGCGACGCCTTTTCTTTGTTATGATCAGCGACCCTCCTTTTCGATATGGAATAACGACACTCATCTTTTGATTATGAATAGCGACCCTTTTCTTTGATTATGAATAGGCGACGCCTCTTGCTCGATTATGAATACGGCGACCCCCCACTTTATGATTATGAATAACGAACGCCTCCCATACATTATGAAATAGCGACGCCTCTTCTTTGATTATGAATACGCGAACCTCTTATTTGATTATGAATAGCGACCTCTTTATGATTATGAATAACGACCCTTCCTACAATTATGAATAGCGACCCTCTTCTATTGATTATGAATAGCGAAGCACTCTTTATTCGTGATTATGAATAGCGACCGACGCCTTTTTATGATTATGAATAACGACCACTTCCCATACATTATGTAATAGCGACGCCTCTTACTCGATATGATAGCTGACCCTCTTTTATCCAATTATGAATAACGACCCCTTCCCATACATTTATGAATAACGACGCCTCTTTTTCATTATGAACATAAACGACGCCTTCCCAACATTATGAATAAGCGACCGGCTTTTGCTTTGATTATTGATAGCGACCCTCTTTTTCGATTATGAATAACGACCCTCTCTTTGATTATGAATAGCGAACCTTTTATCTTATTGATTATAATATCGACCGGCTCTAACTCCAATTATGAATAGCGACCCTCCTTTTTGATGAGTTATGAATAACGACTGCCTTCCGCATACATTATGAAATACGCGATCCCCTTGCTTGATTATGAATAGCGACCGCATACCCACTTTATAATTATGATAACGACCCATTCCCATACATTATTGAATAGCGACCCTTCCTCTTTGATTATGAATAGCGAACACTCTTATTTGATTCATGAAATAGCGACCCCTCTTTTTCCAATTATGAATCAAGCGACCCTTCCCAATACATTATGAATAAACGACAGCCGATCTTTCTTCCATTATGAATAAGCGACCCGTTCCCGCATCTACATAGAATACGACCCTTTCTTGATTATGAATAGCGAACCTCCTTATTGTGATTATGAAATAGCGGACCGCCTCTTTATGATTATGACTAGGCCGAACCCTTATGAATATTGCGAACGTCTTTATAAAATGCGCCCTCTTCGCTATTATGAATAACGAACCGCTTCCCATACATTATGAATAAACGACCCTCTTTTTCCATATATGAAATACAGACCCTTCCAATACATTATGAAATAGCGATCCCTTCTTCATTTGATTTATGAAGAGCGAACCCTCTTTTTCGATTATGAATAACGACACCTCTTCTTTGATTAGAATAGCGACCCTTTTACTTCGATTATGACTAGCGACCGCTTAATGAATATTGACTTGATAAAAATAGCGACGCCTCTTCTCCTATTATGAAATCAGCGAGCCGCTCATTTATTCGATAGGAATAGCGACCCTTAATGAATAATTGAATCTTTATGTATACAGGCCCTCTTATTGGTATTGTGAAAGGGACGCCTTATAAAATAACGACCCTGATTTGGTATTATGAATAGTGACCCTTATGACTTAATTATGTATAACGACCCTCATGTCTAATTTATGAATAGCGGTCCTTATGAAATAATGGACCCTTATGAACTGCGACCCTTTATGTCTTATTATGAATAGCGGTCCTTATGAATAATTTTTTTATGAATAGGCGGTCCTTATGACTAGCGGCGGACCGCCTTAAAAATAGGGGGTTGGCAGGTCTGTGAAAAAGAAACAATTTTTCCAGGTCCCAACATCGGTGTTTAACGAGATAAAATCAAATGCAGGGGCGATACTAGTTTTATTGGCCAGGAAAGGGGTGGACGCCAATGAACGATGAGATCCATCGTCCACGAACGAGCACAGTACGGGACGAGAGGGCGGAGGAGAGTCTAAAGAGAGAAGGGGGGTGTCAACCCTCCTCGGTGAGTTTTTTTTATATTTTGAACCCGTAAGCTGATTTTTTGAATTAACTAACACAATGAGCATAGAAAGCAGTGCTGATAATACTTTTTAAAACATCATTATTAACGGTATTCTCTAAAACATGATTAATTTGTATAATATCCCCGGACGGAGCTGATTACAATTTCTTGCCAAAGGGGAGGGGTTACCATACCCCCTCCGCCAGTGAAAATTCCTCCCGATGGAATCAGGAGCTCCAGAATCCCTTGTCCGCATGCACTAGAGGTTGCACTGTCGTTTGTAGGTGGGATTTCATTTTTCACATATATTTGAACAAGATCTGTGTCTTTTACTTACTTTGGGTGGACGAGTTCCTATAGATAAATCCGCAAAATACGGCGGCACACTGGGCCAACCGCTCCCGTGCAACGAAAAAACAAAAGATGTTAAAGTGAATATTCTTTTGTTAATTCACCGTAAATTTCGTTGGTGTTTGCGGATATATCAAGATATCTAAGCCATAAAAACCACACAATAATTGACCGTAAAAAAATAAACTTCCTAAACACCACCCGTCCCTCAAATCACAAGGCTTGTTTCAAAGGGAAAATGATCATGAAACACACAAGTCATCTTACACACCACTCTGGCACACATTACACCTGATGCAGGCCTATACATCCCACCACATAGGCCTGCATCCACCTCAATCGATCAGGTAGCAGTTGCACTCACACACACACACTACTACAACCGTAGGGTCCAGAGTATTGTGTTGTATTGGCGTGTGTGTTCAGGTTGTTTTTTTGTTTTGTGGTGTTGTTGGGTGTTTTGTTTGTTTGTGTGTGTGTGTGGTTGTGGTGGTGTGTTGGTTGTCGTGTAGGTGGTGGTGGTTGTGTGTGTGTTTTGTTTGTGGGTGTTGTGGTGTGTGTCGTGTGTGTGGTGTTGAGTGTGTGTATTTCATTGGGCGATCGCTTTGTGGAGTAGTGCTTCAGTGTAATGTGTGTCCGTGTGTGTAAATGACGGTTCTCACAAATTGCAATTCTCCCACTACTACTACAGCCACAGCACTGATGCAGTTTTGTATCCTAGCTGACTCCACGAGCTGCAGCAGTCACACATCACATCTAAACAGTGCACAACATTACTCCACTTCTACACCGTCCAATTATGACGGTTGTTATGGCTACCGCCTATTGCTATCTCGCACACCGACTCCGTGACTCACAGATCACCTTTACTGCCTTTTTTTCCTGCAGTGTCGATTTACTGGGAGGATTTTACTCTTCACGGGCACTCGCATTTCTATATATCACCACCGCTCATGTTTTTATCCTCCTTGCTGATAGAGTTCCCACTCACCTGACCCATTGTGCCACCACTTTTATGCCATGCGTATGCAGGGTCCGACCGCCGTGTAAGAATGTATCCAACTGAGCGGAATCTAACGGGGACGGTAGGTTTTACTCCCCCTTTGGCTGCTCAAGTGAATGAATGTCTAATCAAGCGGCGTCGAGTAAACACTACAACACTTAACACACTTCAGCACAACAAAATTACACTACAATGTACAGAGTATAAACACTAACACACTACACCTACGATTTTATATTATCATGCACTGCTGTTCTAATTGCCTTACACTGGATTATTTACAACAACATCACGACACACACTCATGACACTGGGGATCACACATTAAACCATACACAACACCACCCGAGCAACAGGGACACACACTATCACATGCCTACCACCTTACTACTTACAACTCATCACTCCATCCATCCAGTGGTACCGACATCACGTATCGTGACGATAAGCACATCCTTCAACCATACGAATCCACTTGGGACACTACACATAACCCGACCGTAATAATAATCTATATTGGGCGACACACATTAAATACTATACTGGTGAAATGCCTGCGACAGAACCGTTGTCAAATATAATTTTTTCTTTTACGGATTCGAATATTTGACTCAGCCACGGGATCCATTTTTCATTAAATGTACCAGTAAGGAAATGCCAACAGTTAACATTATAGTAAGATCTTTATTCGCCACCTGAGATCATGCGAACCCTCCCGTACGTACATTCTCACTTAGAATATGCTCTGTAAAACGACTTCCACAAGTGATATCAAGTATATCAAACGGCCAGCCTTCCAACACCGATGCTAATTGCAATATTTTTTACTGGCAGTAGTGCCATATATTTTTTTTACAATTATATATAAGACTAATGGGTAGTTTCCTTAACAAATGGAGTCATGTGTCTATACATTTTCCAGGAATATATTAGACCATTAAGAGGGCCTCCGCAAGTTTGTTAAATACAAATTACAAGTTTCGAATGTTAATCAGACGGGCTAATTTATACAGTGAGGTCGTAATACATAATAATAAGCCTTCGCAAAGACAGGTAGTCAATCTGATTAATCAATTAATATCCATCAAATTTTGCAAGCTGGTTGACGATTACATATTTCTTGGTTTTTTTCAATAGGGTTTCCTCACCGCTTTGCAACTCAGTAACAAAAATATAAAGAATGGCACAAGTTCCTGTAGTGTTTAACACGTGTATTTGAAATAGAAGAGAAAATTATAAAGACTATTGCATAAGGTCGCATTATCCCTAAATCGATAGAGGGTGCTATTGCAATACCGACGAATAAATGTACATGCAGAATTATGAAATGATTTCATAAGAGCCATGAGGTCGCTAAATTGTAGTACAACTAATATCACATTAGTTCTTATGTATAGTATGGTCGCTATGTGTGGCGTATATCAGTGCGGTCGTGTCTCTGCCTCGGAATTTGAGGTACTTATAATTGTTTAAGCAAGGTCAAACCACAGATTAGAAAACAAAAAGGTTGTTGTCTCCAGTATTTCTCAATATTCATATTAAATTTTTGCGATATTACCGGAGGGTCAGTATAATGTAATACCCAAAAATTACACGAAAAAAAGAAGGAAATAAAGCGCTCTAATTGAACATATAATTCCAAAATACTCCGAAAATAGGGTCCGACATATTAACTACAGTTAAAAAATGTAGATGAGTGAAAATGAGCTGGTATTATAAACACACTATTAAATAATGGAAAAAAATAGCAGAGTGTAGTATAGTTTCAATATATGTTAAATGAGCAAAGTGTGGTGGGCGTATAACTTTTCAGATTTAAAATGAGTCATAGAAACGATATGAAAGGCAGCGCAAAGTGTAGTGCATATAAGTAAACTAGTATGCCATAACGGTGTTGAGGGCGGCGGAGTGCTCAGATAATCTGACATATAAAAGAGCGAGAACTATATGCGGTGTCGATAGAGTGGCTCAGCGAAAATGAAGAGGCCGAATTATCGTCGGTGGGTCCGAAGTAATGCCCGGGGGGGGGTCGCTCTCCACAGCGGCCTGCTACCACCCGAAGTCCAGAAAAGGCGTCGTAAGGTTCCCTTTCAGCCTTCGGACGTCGTCGACGTCTTTTGGAAAAAGTAGGCTTTTCAAACTCAAAATCGCCGCTTAGGGTAGCCTTTCTCATATGTCATGGGCCATTTAGGGTTACTAATTTGGTGTGTAGATTACGCCATTAAGGGGTGGCAAATTTGAAGTACATCTAATTAACAATCTCCAAAATTGAACGTTTGTTTAAATAGGAATTATAGATGATTTACTTGATTGATCATTTCGATTCTGCAATGTACAATAATGTTTTAGATGAGAAAGACATTGGTAGTGGAATTAAAATAAGTTGTTTCACTGTTTTACGCACTTAGGTATTAAATTAGATGGATTTCAGCTTTCACCACCTACGTTAGGGTATCAGAATGAGTGACGTTTCATGGGTGTCACGCGTTTAGGGTAGCGCTTATTTCCATATGTTTACGCCATTTAGGTCAGCAATTTGGTAAATGAAGTTCGCCGTTTAGGGTGGGCATTTTCTGAAGTGTTGCAAACACGGGGGATACAAGGCCGTCTGGAGACGCGAGTAACCCTAAATGGCATGACATGTGAGAAAAGGCTACCCTAAGCGGCGATTGCTAGCGATTTGAGTTGAAAAAGCTACCTTTTTCCAAAAGACGTCGACGACGTCCGAAGGCTGGAAAAGGGACCCTTTACGACGCCTTTTCTGGACGCGGGTGCGTAGCAGGCCGTGTGGAGAGCGACCCCCCCCCCGGGATTTCCGACCCCCATAATTTGGCTCTTTCGCTGACCCCACCCCCGAATGGTTTGGCTCATTCGTTTCTGACCCCCCCCCTCCCAAACGATTTGGCTCATTACGGCACTGCCTCATGTTTCAAAGTTTAGCCATTTTTAAACTGAAGTTCCACAATGTTAATACATTATGATTATTATAATTTGTCTACAGTATATTCTTTTACTGTATTGAAGTTTTAAATTATGTCAAGTTTTTCCTTGTATTTTGGTATACATTTGGAAATGAAAAATAAACTGAATGAAACAATGTTAAATTGTGTCTTTAAACAATTTAAGTACCTTCAAATTCCGAGGCAGAGACACGCCGCACTATATACGCCACCATGCATCATACCAAACAGTATAGGCTACATAGGTCATGAAATCAATAATCCTGCATGTAATTACGCGGCGTCATATTATTCTCACAATCACGTACAACAGACTTTCATTATTTTCCAGTCGCGAAAAAGAAACAGAATGTAATTCAAAGTGCAAACATGACATATTACTGTCGAGCTAAATGTATTTACCAAGGGCAAGCAATATCCTGAAATGGTAAATGACTATTTGCCCATTGCTAAAATAAAATTTGATACTGCAGAAAAAAATATTGCAATTAGCATCGGTGTTCAACGGGTGATTCATTCATTGGGATCGTTTAAGATCTGTGAGCTGCTACAGGGCTGTATCATGGCATTCTATTAATGTAACTGTGGCATTTTATTGATACATTTGAAAATGGGTCGATTTTCCGAAATATTAAACTTTCTTGAGTTCACCTATAGTTTAATGTTGTCGCTTAATTATTATGTGCGTGGTATGTGTGTGTGTGTTTGTATGTGTGTGTGTAGGCATGTGTGTGTGTGTGTGTGTGTGTGTGTAGCATGTGTGTGTGTGTGTGTGTGTGTGTGTGTGTGTGTGTGTGTGTGTGTGTGTGTGTGTGTGTGTGTGTGTGTGTGTGTGTGTGTGTGTGTGTGTGTGTGTGTGTGTGTGTGTGTGTGTGTGTGTGTGTGTGTGTGTGTGT
>JZLH01S0392566.1:542-13901 GCA_001188425.1 Eucidaris tribuloides | reverse complement strand
CGGTGACCTTCAATCTCCCTATTAACATCTTACCATCCAGAATTTTGTCACAATGTGGGCAAATGGGGCGCAAAGTTATGGGTCATATAGTAATTGCCGAAAATTAATATTGTAAGAAGTGTAGTTGACCCCTTCTGGTGACCTTTGGGACACTTGTGGTGACCTTCACATAATTTGAAAAGTCTGTATTTGATCATTCTTTCCATCACGTTTTGATTGAAATTGGAGCAATTTAAACAGAGTTTATTTCAAGTTTGAAAGCGTCGTAACGGACGGTCAACGCGGCGAAAAGACGCCCCAAATGATACTAGACAGTCTCCCTCCACCTCCGGTGGGCTCGACAAAATCACACAACACACAGTCAATACACAGACACCACTCACACACACACACACACTACACGACACACACCATCACACACACACACACACACACACACACACACCACACACAGCCACACACAACACACACACACACACACACACACACACACAACATCACGCATAAACTCACACAAACACCACTCATCATACATGACACACACAGGCACACACAGATATCAGACATCACACACTCACCACACCACGGAACACACTCATTTTACAAACATACAAACACAGAAAATGAATAAAGAAGGTCTTCACATTATTTTGACGGCCTTTTTTTTGTCATCTTTAAAAAAATGTTCTTGATATCTTGTGTCCAATTTATGTCATCTCCACCGGCAAAAAATACACTTGTGTAATTTCATGAGATAGAGTTTCATGAACTTGAATAAGCCTAACCTAGCTTGAAAGATAAAATCGGCATGTAATAAGTAACCACTTTGAGTTGCAAAAATATGCCTGGACACACACCTCATCTGAATAGACCGTTTTCATAACGTGATTAAAATTTCAATTTGCTCTTACCATTTAAACAAACGTGTTGTTCTTGACACTGTAAATTGTCATATGCAACTAAGTAATATTGCAAATGTATTCTGAGACAAGCTTCATTTAAAAGGAGCAGGTTAATGGTAATAGCTTGTCTCTAGTGTTCCCTGGGCCATGAAACATCTATAAACATTTACCACAAATGGCCTACATGTACTATGTGTTGAAAGATGATTGCAAGTAACATGAACAATAAACACTGACGTAGGTTTTCATTGTTGTAAGCAGTGTTAAATATTTATGATATATCAAGTGTGCATTGGAATTGACAGTGATGTATGTTATATGGCAATAGCACATTCACGCATAGCCCTCCATCACTTAAAGAATGATTTCTGTCAAACTTCGTAGTTTTATCGCTTTATTCCCAACTGTTCAACTGTGACATTTGTAACTCCAGAGTGACTTATCTGACGTAAAGTAGTAATCATTGATTTTGCACGTCAAAAAACATCTAAAGAATGAAATCAGTCTGAAATCATATCCATGGGAGATTAATATAAATAAACACGGTTCTCAATAGATACTTGGGGTTAAAAATTGAGTTTTGGTGAAAATCTGGACGGTTTAAAACTTCATCCTTTGTCAAAATGACTTCTGAAGCTCTTTAAAAAAAAAAAAAATCTGCTGCGTCAACTGTGCACGGCGCCGTTCCAAAATTGTCCCATCAATCCGTTAGCCGAAGCTCGTGTCGCGCGGAGGTTAGCCGATTTAACCAATTCATTGCGCTCCGCTTGCCAGCGGAGGTCTTACCGATTTAACATAACCGCGTATTCGCAATTTGAGCCAAAATTTAACTCACGGAAAGACACATTCTGGTACATGTCGTTATTAGTTTTTTTCATAAAACAACAAAATTCACGACCGTATAGATCTCAACTGTTCAACACACCATTTGTAAGTACTTTAATTACGTTTGGTATTGATATGAAGGAAAGTAATGGACTTGCAAATCCCCGACACAATCTTTAACCTAATGATGGAACCAATAAGGATCAATTAACTTCAACTATATTCTGCTACTAAATATCGAATGATTGTTTGTGCTACTGTATTGTTTTCTTCAAAATTCGCTAATAAAACAGAAATAAAAAATCGAAACAAAATATTTATTAGTATATTCGTGTTTTAATTTCAATCGCTAATCATGTATTACATAATCATATGTGCCAATTCTGTCACTTCTATAATTTATTTACAGTTACAATAAACAAAGGCAAGCAAATGCAGTTCATGATTTGCTGAAATGCATTATAGAGTAAACTTGGCCAGTTAGTCACTAACTGTGCGATCGAATTAAATATTGTGCATTTTAACAGCCATCACTTGAACTGCCGTACTTTGGCAAAAACGAAGCTAGTGAAAGAAGTGTTATTTCTCATATAATGAGAAATTTGAATCTGTCAGTTAATCTACATTGCTTACCTGCCAACGGTTCCGATTTTTCCAGGGCAGTTCTGGTCTTATTACAGTAATAGGCGGTGGCGTTTCAAACAACAAAAACGTAAATTAAAAATAATAGAATATGAATGACCAAATAAATGAACTACCTGAGAACCAAGTGCGTTGCGTTACTACATGTGATTTAATGCGAACGTGCCCCAAATTGTATGCAAATACACGTGTTTCATTCACATGGTGTGTAGCCGAAAGAACAAAAGGTTTGTTTCATTCATGGGAGGCTTTTTTCCATAAGAAAACTTTTGGTTCAGCCTGTTTCAAAATATTTTTGCTCATCGCACTCCAATCTCATTTTTTAAAATTATTTTAACTTTTTATTTGTTTACTGTACCGGCTAATTAACTGTAATAAGTACCAAACTGCCCTGTGAAAAATCGGACGGTTGGCAGGTATGACATGTCGGGATCTAATGCAGGGGAAAGAGATGTAGAGGACATCCAATGGTGAAAGTTGAGCAAATTGAATTTTTCCATTCAAGATGTTGTATTTTTTCAAACTTTGATTAATTCCCATTGCAGGACATTCTGTTGGCTCATCAGCAATAGTTGTGATTGGGGTGTTGGGGGGGGGGGGTGTCAGCAGTTAGAAACAACTGTTAGATTGGTAAATACAGGATTTCATAAAATTTCACAAATTCTCAAGAGGCCAATAAGCAGTTGACCATGTGTCCGCCATGTTCCTTCTAATAAATGCTAAGAACAATTGTTTAGCTTCTATAACATACCATGAGGTAAACGCAGTACCGACAGTTTTTATGTTTTTGATGAGAAATAAAATTTTGGTTGAAAATTTGTGTACAGTTCAATGGAAACACTTGTTTTAACTGTGATATCAAAATTATTGCAGAATGGCCAACGAGAGTGTACTGCATGGGGATTTAATCCACCTTTGAAAAATCATAAATCATTTGAATGGAAAATTTCAACGTTTGCTCAAACTTTCAGACCTGTTGATTTCCTCTACATTTCTATCATTGATTGAATCCATGTTGTATTGTCCTGAGGAAAATTCCCCTTTTAGATGCATTTTAAGAACGTCAATAACTCAAAGCTTGAACTGATTTGACACTTGCAAGATGTGAGACCCTCATTGAAGATAAGGCCCCCCTATTTTTTCATGATGGGCAATTACTCAACTGTAGCAAAGTCCCTCCATTATATTAATGGCTATGTCCCCATCCCCTTCTTTATTCAGTGGAGAGATTGATTTCTCTTATTGATTCCTAAATTGTTCATTATTCATTTTATGTTGTGTATGTGATCCTTCCAGTTTAGTGGATGAATTGATTGTTTTTTATGTAATAATGATATACTTTCTCAGCATGCTAAAATACCCTCACATAAAATATAAACAACACCCCATTTCTGGAATGGGACTAACTCCCATCCCAGGGTGTAACAACGTCAACTAGTGGTTTCGGAGTGGCATCTCATCACCACTTGATTATGCCACTTCAATTGAACGCAGACAAGTCTACAACTTCTGTGTTCTTCTTGTTCATCAATACAGGTAAGAAAACACATCTTTCCTATTTTTTAGTTCATATTAATTACAATATTGAGTTGATGATTCTAGATATATTATCATGCTGATGTTTAAACAGTGCTAAAGTAAATAGTTTGAATATTAAGTGAAATATGAAGTAGTTCCAGAAGATCAACATGAATGTCTTTTAGACAAATGTAATAATGTTGATAATTTACTATTACAGTTATTTTAAAGAATATGCAATTGATATTTGTAATGCAAATGTATCGCCTAGCGGTTGATGACAGGGAAAGTTCTATATTTGTGTGTTTGCTTAAGTATTTGTTTTATGAAGTTTTATTATGCGCGATTTATATGAGTATTTTATTTGAAGTAATTACCTACTGGACATTATAAGATAATGTACTACACCGTATTACTCTCATATTATTGATTGTTTTGTACAAAGCTATATATATGTAAAGTGCCAATGAGGATAAAGGGATTTTGGAAATAATGACTCGTACACAAAAATCACAGAGAGTCAGTCAAATTAAACACTGCTCAGGTCGAATCAGTAGAACCCCGCTACTGACAGGCGACAGTGTTTCAAAGGGGCTTGCTTTAATCCACTTGGTCTACTAGTAGTTAATATTTACTAACAAATATTTTATTTTATATAATGCTTAATTAAGATAATGCATCATATTTAAAATGAAGTATAATGCGGAACTGTGTTAACATGTACGTTGTACGTTGAAAATATTGTAATCTCGTAATTACAAATTATAGTCATAGTATACCATTTTAAATAAGTTATAAAATGCATTTTGCTAGTAAAAGTAAATAGAAATCAGTGGTTCTAGATAATTGATTATTTCATAGTAAATCATGGTATTTTGCATTATCCAACTTATCCATGGCACTTCAATGATAGTATTAAATCACTGAGTCAGATACAAACTTGGCATATTTCAGAATCGGTGCATGTATAGTAGAAATGACATGCAGGGCGTGGCCCCTGTACTGCGGTTCAGCTAAGATCACGTGTTGTGCAAGTAAATTCCTTATTTTAGAAGTGAAGCGCTAACGTCCCTGGTATCATTTTGGTTATTAGATCATTCATTATAATGTATTGTTGAGACACTTCAGTTTGCAGACGGTTCACAGTTTCTAGTTATTTCATTGCTGACAAAAGGATACCCTGATCCCTGGTTGTCGAACACTAGAAATCCATACCAAGGAATTTAGGGCAATTAATTGAAGAAGTTTAGTCTCACGCGCATACATGTTCAGCTTTTACTTTCATTTTTTGTCAATACTAGTTATATATTGTTATGGGGCCAAGCGCTGAACAGTTTCAGTCATAGACTAGCTGTGATGAGTCTGGACGAAAACTTTTAGCAAATGGGTAAAGAGCTTATAGCCTTTGTAGTAGGACCAACTAGAATAAAAGTGTGTTCACAATCGCTTTGATAGATTTATTTTGTTTAGTAAGTTTATGAATCTTGTTTGCTGTTAGTTTGTCAAACCCAGTTTTGCTGTGAATACCAATAGTACAAATCAAATCGAACTAAAATCAGGTTTATCACAAAAGAGGTAATTACTATACGGATCGTGGGCAGTCATTCATGAAATTGTGTAGTGAGTTCGGAATAACAGTAGTTAGATGTCTATTCAAAACCACCATAAGAGTTTGTAAGATATATAATGCCATTTTGACACCTTGCTAGACAGGGCTGCAACAAGACACACTTTGTAAAAGGTTACTAATCGGGGAAGTGAAAGTATAGAAACAGAACACCCACAGACAGTTATTATTGGGGAGGTTCCTTCTACTTCCATGGTTGATATATAGCAGGGGATTATACCTTGTATGTTTGTATATAGGCATTGATCACTTACCGTTAGATTCTATTCTCGATTGACAGTTGATTATTTGTGTATAGGCTACGTCTTTAGTACCATTAGTTAATCCTTTTATATGTACAGTTAACCATTATTGTTGTTATCAAAACAAGCTCGTATTTCGAAAATAGACTGAGGGAACTGTTAGTGGAATGTGAGCTCTCACAGTACTAATCCCTGAAAGTAGTGTTAACAGCCAAGCTGTGCGGGCTTTGATTTGAATTATTATTGTCCAGCCTATTTTGTCATTTTACAGTGATAGTGGGATTGATTTGTGGTATTCCAGTTATTTTGTAAGAGTCTGGAGAAATGTCTGAAGTAGTCAAACTTTTATTTATTTTGTGTGACCTGGATTCTAACAGTGTATTCTACTTGTATTAAAGGTACCTGGTCATCCTTATTTAAAGTGAAAGTTGGGAAAGAGAATATCACTTATCTTTTAAAGGGATTATATATCATTGGTAACCAGGAAAGGATTACATTGTTTATTTATAGTTAAGTCATTTATACATTTTATTCATTTATATTATTCTTTATACTCAATATCTTACTGGGATATTTTTATGCATTATGATTAATAAACCACTTGATTATGCCACTTCAATTGAACCAGACAAGTCTACAATTCTGTGTTCTTCTTGTTCATCAATACAGAGTGTGACAGAGAGTTGAGTGTAATCATCACTACCCCTCCCGCTGGGACGGGGCTAACATTTGGCGACCACGAAGGGACTGGTGTGCTCATAGATTGACTGACAGACCGATGGGTGACATCACCAGTCCAGAGACGAACACCCTCAACATGTGGCAGTAGGCGACTTCAGGTAGGTGGTAGGTAGTAACTTGGTGGGTCCTGAGGTTAAGGGTTGTGAAGAGAGAGGGACGAGAGACGGATACGTGTTCCTGACATAGACTGTATTTGGGAAAATAGTTGAGACGTCCAACCTGCGCCATGGCCGAAGCACTTCTTAAAACCTATCAAGAGGCTACCAACCTCATCAATGAAGCCAGCCCCGATGCCCTGTTGGCTGTGTGCCAGCATCTAAAAATCGCGGGGTACGAAAACATAGAGGGAGTAAAGGAAGAGCGCATGGTTTTGTTACGTAAGATCACTCGTCACCTAAACGGTGAAGAGATGGAAAAACGTGAGGACCAAGGGGAGCACATTTTCAACGAAATATGCACATTGCTGAGGAACCGAGCGAGTAACGAGACAAAACCAAGTGTCAGCCAAAATAAAACATCCCAATTACTGCAAGTCACTAGGAAGGACTTCAAGATTTCTGGTCAGATCGGCGAGCCAGGGCAAAAAGACCGCCTGTCTTTCTCCAGTCTTATCCACCAAATCGAAAATGGGGTAAAGAAAGGCCACACCGATGCAGAAGTAACGGAAGCGGTAATTCGAGCTGTCGTGCCTGGGTCAGCTTTGCGGAGCTACCTGGAGGGCCGTTCAGACTTAACGCTTCCTGTCCTCAGAAAATTATTGCGCTCTCACTACCAGGAAAAGGGGGCAACAGAGTTGTATCACCGACTGTCATCGCTGGCGCAGGAGACAAAAGAGTCGGCTCAGTCTTTCTTGTGCGGGCCTTCGACTTGAGGCAAAAGGTAATTTTCGCAAGCAAGGAAGCAGAATCTGGCCTCAAATATGATAAAAGTTTAGTCCAGAATATGTTTTTACATGCCTTAATGACAGGATTTCGGAGTGAATCTGTCAGGAATGAGTTACGGCCAGTCCTCGAAGACTCAACCATAACAGATGAGGTACTGTTCGAGAAAGTCAACCGAGCTGCGGGCCAAGAGAATGAATGGAGGGACAAGTTGGGAAATACTAAGAAGGCCAACATCCATGGTGTCAGCCCTGTTGTGGAAGAAAAAGAAAAGATAACGGGGAAACAAAAGCCTCGCGAGGGCACGCTCATGGCAGAGATTGCGGAACTGAGAGCCGGGATGGCAGATGTCGCCCTAATCAGACAGCAACTTACCGCTATGCAGGAGGCATTAAAAAATGGACAAGGCCCACAGCAACAATACAATCGACCCACGTCGAGGGGAAGGCGGCCCGCATGTGGGAATTGCGAACAGGAGGGAACAGGGGATCGGTGTGATCACTGTTTTAGGTGCGGATCGTCGGAACATTACGCCCGTGGATGCCGACAACGCAATCCAAATCGTCCGACGGGAAACGGAGGAAGGTTGCTGCCAAGGGACGAGCAGTAACCTCCAGACCGGCAGTACTGAAGTCCCATCTTCTCAGTATCGCTCCTAAAAGGCAAGCTAAAATCATCCGCCTTGTTGGAAAGAAATGTTTTGTGAACTGCATACTTGGTGGGGTAAAAACGAGGGCACTTTGGGACACTGGTGCTCAAGTTTCGCTTGTCCCTCGAAAGTGGAAAGCATTATACCTACCAAATATGCAGCTCAGACCCCTCGAAGAATTGCTGGGACCGGATGATTTAAGATTAATTGCTGCTAACGGTTCAGACATCCCTTTCGACGGATGGGTGGATGTTGAATTCCAGTTGTCAACCGACCCGATGAGTAAAGTATCAGTGCCCATGCTAGTCACGAATTTCATAGAGAATACTCCGATTATTGGGTATAATGTCATTGAGGAAATTGTTCACAGTGGGACCGATACTAACAAAATTCATCTGATAACAGCGGCTTTCCCGGGAATGAGGAAAAGAGAAGCTTGTGCTCTTATCCGGATCATTCAAGAGGAGTTTTCATCTGAGTTAGGACCTGTCTGCGTGGAACGTAGAAATTTTGTCATCCCGAAGCAAAGTTCAGCAATTATTCCATGCAATATGTCAGCTCCTTGCAAAGATGAGGTTACAGCACTGTTTGAACCGGTTGATCCCCAGGACTTACCTGACGACCTCAACATTGAACCCTCCCTCGTAACATTGAAACGGATGAAGGGACCAACTCCGAAAGTGTATATTTCTGTGACTAACACATCTCAACATGATGTTACACTGAGAGGACGAACACAAATTGGCTCCTTACACCTCATTAACTATGTGAAGAAGATGCAGCCAGTAGCAGAAACAAATCAGGAAATGGTGACGGTGAACTCTATGCACATTAAAAGAGATGAAGACCCGTGGCTACCTCCTGTGGACCTCAGTTCGTTGACGGCAACCCAACGTGATGCAGCTGAGAGATTGTTGAGAGAGGAAGCCCAAGCATTTGCTAAAGATGACCATGACCTGGGCACCATTCCTGACTTGCAGATGCACATCAGGCTGCAAGATGAAACTCCAGTCCAGAAATCGTATATGTCAGTTCCTCCTCCTCTGTACAAGGAAGTTCGAGAGTATCTGCAAGACCTGCTCGACCGGGGATGGATACAAAAATCAGAGTCTCCATACTCATCTCCAGTTGTATGTGTTAGAAAAAAAGATGGCTCTCTCCGTCTTTGCATCGATTACAGAGAACTGAACAGCAAGACTATACCAGATCGCCAACCAATCCCGCGGATCCAGGATGTCCTTGACAACCTCGGTGGTAATTCTTGGTTTACTACTCTGGACCAGGGTAAAGCATATCACCAAGGATTTGTTGCAGAGGAAAGTAGAGAAGCTACTGCATTCATCACGCCCTGGGGTCTATATGAGTGGTGTCGGATTCCATTTGGTTTAAAGAATGCACCAGCAGTTTTCCAGCGATGTATGGTGTCATGCCTGGATGATTTGATTGGTCAAATAGCAGTTGTATATCTTGATGATATTTTGGTGTATAGTCGGTCATTTGAGGATCACCTCAACCATCTTAGGAAAGTCCTCCGTCGCCTGCAGGAGCGGGGCATCAAACTCAAACCCAGCAAGTGCAATCTCTTCAAGTCAGAAGTAAAGTACCTTGGTCGGATTGTCTCTAGTGAAGGATACAGAATGGATCCAGAGGAAATCGCAGCTGTCGAGGCTCTCCGTCACAAGCGTCCAGCCACTGTTGGTGATGTGAGAAAGGTCCTAGGATTGGTAGGATACTACAGGCAGTATATACCTAATTTCTCTCGGGTTGCAAAACCCCTGTACCAACTCCTGCAAAAGCCAATAGACACTAACGGGCGTGTAACTGAAAAGAAGGGCACCATCACTAAAACTGGCAGGAAGAGGTCAGCACAAGTTCCTTCACGACAGAGAATCACTTGGACAGAAGAACACGAACGAGTCCTGGATGCCTTACTGGATTGTTTAGTGTCCCCACCCATAATGGCCTTTCCCGACTACAGCTCTCCATTCATCCTATACACTGATGCTTCAAATGATGGTCTCGGTGCGATACTCTACCAGGAGCAGGGCGGCAAGCGTCGTGTGATTGCCTATGGATCACGTACCCTCAGCCCTGCAGAGAAGAACTACAATCTGCATTCTGGAAAACTGGAGTTCTTGGCTTTGAAGTGGGCCATCACTGAGAAGTTCAGAGATCACCTCTACTACGCACCTTCCTTCACTGTCTACACAGATAACAATCCGCTCACATATGTACTTTCTACGGCTAAGCTAAATGCCACGGGACAGAGATGGGTTTCTGAACTGGCAGATTTCAATTTCACAATCCGCTACCTACCAGGCAAGAGAAACGGCGCAGCTGATGCTCTTTCCAGGATGCCCACTGACGTGGATAAGTTCTTAAAGGAATGCACGATGGAGATATCACCTGCAGAGTTGCAAGCTGTTGCTGAGGGAGTTGAAGCCCAGACATGTGGAGAGACAACCATAGTGGGCGCCCTGATGGCAGATGGGAAAGACACACTCTTGATGGAGGAAGAGACCCGTGAACCCTTGCAGAAAATAACCAATCAAGAACTTCAAGATGCACAGGCAAAGGATGAAGTAATAGGTCCCATACTCAGGGCGAAACAACTGGGTACTCAAATCACTCGGAAGGAACGACGCCAACTTCCTAAGTTTTCTGCGATATTGCTGCATGACTGGAAACGGCTGGAAATTGTAGATGGGCTCCTGTACAGGAAGTGTGGGAAGAATCGCCAGCTTGTACTCCCAACGAAATATCGCAGTCTTGTTCTCAAACAGTTGCACAATGAAATGGGTCACCTAGGTGCAGATAGGGTAACAAGTCTGGTGAGAGATCGATTCTTTTGGCCATATCTCCAGAGGGATGTAGAACACTATATCAACAAGGAGTGTACCTGCATCAAGGACAAGAAACCAAACGTTGCTCCCAAAGCACCACTGCAGCCCATCATTACCACAGAGCCTTTTCAGTTGGTATCACTCGATTTCTTGCACCTGGAAAAGAGCAAGGGCGGATATGAGTATATCCTAGTGATAATGGATCACTACACCCGCTTCGCCCAAGCATATGCCACAAGGAACAAATCTGCCAAGACTGCAGCAGACAAGCTCTTCAATGACTACATTCTCAGGTTTGGCTTCCCAAGGAAAATCCATCACGACCAGGGTAGAGAGTTTGAGAACAGATTATTTGATCAGCTACACCAGTACTCTCAGATAACAAAGTCACGAACCACACCATACCACCCGGAGGGCAATGGGCAAGTGGAGCGCTTCAACCGCACCCTACTTGGCATGCTACGCACCCTCTCATTGAAGGACAAACAGAATTGGAAGGACCACCTAAACAAAGTGGTGCATGCCTACAATTGTACACGACAGGCAGCAACAGGTTACTCCCCCTTCTTCCTGTTATTCGGCAGATCTCCAAGGCTACCGATTGATGTAGTGTTCGGTCTAAATGATGCAGAGACTGGAATCGTCACGACATCCCATGACAACTACGCCCAGAAATGGCAAGAACAAATGCAACAAGCTTACGATATAGCTTCAAGACACATTGAGAAATCCGCCACCCAGGGGAAGAAAAGATACGACACCAAGGCGAAAAGTGCACCCCTCCAGCCAGGAGATCATGTCTTGGTAAAGAATGTAGTTCCCCCAGGTGGACCTGGCAAATTACAGTCGTATTGGCAGGAAGCAATTCACAAAGTCATCTCACAGAAGAAGGCATCAGGCCCTGTGTATGAGGTACAGCCTGTAAGTGGCAAGGGCCGTGTGAAAGTACTCCATCGTAACATGCTTCTCCCATGCAACTGTTTACCAGTCCCTGAAGTACCCACCCAGACAACAGAAAACCCAAAAAGAAAACGACCCCAACGAGCACGCAAGAAGGCGCATGACAGGTCTGTAGTCCCTAAAGACAATGGCACTTCTGATTCGAACTCAGACTCTGAAAGGGAATACATCCTCCAATGGCAAACCAGAAATGAGGGCTATGTGGGTGATGAAGTCTCCACTCATCGGTCAGATCCAAGTAGCTATCACACCGGCAGTGAGAGTGATGGTGCCGAAGATCCCGTGCCAAACAACAACACGCCAGCGCCCCACCCAATCTCCGATGAAACAGCAGATCCACCGAGCCCCCAGGATGATGCTACTCAACCAAGTGAAGGAGAGAATGAAGGGCGAAGGAGGCCTGCACGTGCTCGTCAACCACCCCAGACACTAACCTACAACCAATTGGGCCAACCAACCTGGCGTCGTCAAGATGGACAGATAAACTCCCTGTTCATTGACCCCTCTCAGCAGCATGGTTCATCCCAACTACCCAACTTCCAGAGTCATCACATATCACAACCCAATATACCTCAGGGCTTGCCTAGTAATACTAACCTACCCCTACCACCTGTATTCCAACATACTAGAGAGTCTAACATGTATACACCCGAGTCTACTCCTTGGCCTGCTGGGTACCCGTATGCAGTTCACCCTCATCCCTATTCAAATTCCAATGACTCAAACTTCGTGCGACAAGTGCCATACTCTGCCTTTCCAGTGATGTCTCCGAGTCAATTTGCCCAGCAAACTACCAGATGGTCACCGTTCCAGAGTAACCCGATGCAGCAACCACATTTGGCTTCCCCAGTGAAGTAATATCCGAACAGACCCCGATGTGACGTGGATGGTGACGGACTTAATCCCCAAGACCATCAACAGTGATGAACGGCCAGGCCAGGATGTCACGCTTGAACACTGACTTGCTGAATGGACTAAGTATTACATTAGTGATCAGCTGATATCTAGGACATTCAGATATTTCAGGCGTAACAAGTTTGCATTAGGTTATTGTTGGTATGAGACATTGACTTGTTTTGTAATTTCGAAACACCAAGATTCAGATACTATCATCTCAGGACGATGCGCACTTCCTTTGAGATGTGACCCGCCAATCCTAAAAAAGAGATTAGGTGATTGAGTGAATTATGATGATATACTCTAGGTAGTAATAACGTGTTTATCGCGGTTGGGTATCGTAATGAATCTTCACAATGTTAACATACACTGCTTGTGGTGACTGGCGCAAAATGTTCAAGGCCCAAATTAATGGGAACTGATATTTAAATTATTTGTGTATTTAGAATTGTAATGGTGTAAACAACTAACATTGCTTAGTAGCAATGACTTTTGTTCGGATGTTAATGATTACAATTCTTGTTTGATAAATAATTGTGGTGTAGAACTGTAAAGGAAATAGTAGGGAACACCAGCACATCGACTGTTAAGATTAAATTTACTATAAATTTAATAGATGCGTTAAAACTGAA
>JZLH01S0392529.1:44622-65436 GCA_001188425.1 Eucidaris tribuloides | reverse complement strand
GGGGGGGGGGGGGGTTGTGATATTATATCGGGGAATTTTGGCCAACACTTAAAACCAAACAACTGTAGCATAGGCGTATGGAGATTTAAATCGGGAGAAAGACTTAAAGCGAAGTAAATCCTCAAGGTACTTAAAATAAATCCTAAAAGACTGAAATATTAAGTCCAAACGATTTAAAATTCAAAACTTCTACAGACTTAAAATTTTAAGTCTGAGGATAGTTTTGTTTTTAAGTCCAAGGGTTTTGTAATTTTAACCAGTCTCTGTTGGATTTAAAATATAAGTCTTTTGGACTTAAAAATAAGTCTTAGGAATTTAGAGAGTGGGTAGCCCATCGATAATTCTAGCCATTTTGGCCAGAATTCGCTGTTAATATAGCACTAAGTACTATAGCTCAGTCAGAACGCTGCAAAAAAAATCAGACTAGAAACAAAGCTTCCAAAAACGTACGATTTCAGTTCCCTGTGTTACAATTTAATAGACTGTTGGAATATAACTGAACCTCCCCTCCATGCTTTTATCTAATCGACGTGTAAACATGACTGCCGTTGTCAAAGTGTCAAGTGGGTGACTTTGGACAGTGAGATTAATGACGGGATGATTCCCAGAGTATCATCACTGCATCTTTGCAGAACAGCTCAATTCAGCAACACCGCCACCTTGATATTAGAGCATACGTTCATAGCCGTGTAGGCCTACCCGAGGACTTTAAAAAGAATTATGACTATAACCCCATTCACCCCCAATTATAGACCAACGACGCTGGCTCTGAAACGTCTCTGATACCCCTCCCCCTCCCCCTCCAGTGCGAGCCGGCGAAAATGGGTACTAAAGAGAGCCGGTTGTGGTACACCCATGGAGTTGTTTGCCAGCGAAAAAGCATAGCTCAACGCCCACCTGTTGTGTGAATAAGCCGCTGCTTCTTATCGCGCAGTGATGCATGCGCAGTGATGCATACACTGTAGGTCAGGGTTCACCGACATCCTCGCCAAAAAACGAAAGACAATGCAGCTTAGATTTCAAGCAGTTCGGAAGAGCGTCGAGGACAGCTCATTTTGATGTGCATGCATCCATGAAATGCAGCGTATGAACACGTGGCTAACTCAATGTACGCTGGTAAAAAAAAAAATCATCTGCCTTGTTAGGCAGATGAACAGTTGTTTGCATATTTTCTCGGTCTTGGATGGCAGCGAACATGCATTGAGGTCTATTGTAATTCAAACACTAAAATAAATAAAGAGATCGCTTCATAAATCCGTTCTACTTGTAATGTCTATCTATCCAGAAACACAAACACCACGCTCATACACAATTCTAACACAGCCAACAAAGACATTGTCTGATTAATATTCATGACGTGCACCTACCCATGAAAGGGATTGTGACGTCAGGTACCTAATTATCAACACACATAAGATGACAGGGAATAAACACGCCTCTTACGTAAAGTACGCTGGTAGAAGAATGCTTTTCCCCAACAGTTATTAGCATGTTTTCTCGGTTTTGGATGGTAGTGAAATTGTACTTGATGTTTGTGGCCCCTTGTAATTTGCAGAGTGAAATAAATCAAGAGATCGTCTTATATTTATGTATAATCCACACGTTTAACTTGTTAATGATATCTGTATCTCTCCAGAAACAGAATTTCAGAAACGCCACGCTCACACAATTCCAAGACAACCAACAAAGACATTGGCTCATTATTATTCATGATGTGCCCGCATCCATGAAAGGGATCGTGACGTCATGCACCCAAATGTCAACAGGCATAAGATGACAGCGAATGAACACCTGTCTTACGCAATTACCCTGGTAAAATATTTCATTTACCTAACAGTTATTAGCATCATATTCTCGGTTTTGGATGGTAGTGAATTTGTATTTGATGTTTGTAGTCACTTGTAATTTGCTGATTAAACTAAAATCAAGAGATCGCTTTACAGTTATGTACATTAAATTTGTTCAATTTGTTACTGTTGTGCGTATCTATCTAGAAACACAAACGTCTCGCTCACACAATTCAAATACAGCGACCAAGACATTGGCTCATTAATATTCATGATGTGCACACATCCATGAAAGGGATTGTGACGTCATGCACCCAAGTGTCAACTGACATAAGATTGCACGGTATTAACATTTGTTTGTCTTACGTAAGATACGTTGGTAAAAGAATTCCTTTCCCTAACATTTATTTGCATTACCTGTTGGGGAAAGCAATTTAGCAACGCAAATTACATTGATTAGAAATTTTGCGATGAACAACCATTTACATGTAATTGACATGTAAATTGACATATTGACATGTAAATTGACATATTGACATTACATGTAACTGATCAGGAATTTTTGCGATAACAACCATTTGCAACACGTCAAAAGCCTCATTTACACCCAAACCCCACATCATTAAACACACACACACACACACACACACACACACACACACACACACACACACACACACACACACACACACACACACACACACACACACACACACACACACACACACACACACACACACACACACACACACACACACACACACACACACACACACACACACACACACACACACACACACACACACACACACACACACACACACACACACACACACACACACACACACATACACACGAGACCACACATATAAACCCACTGACGAAAGTAAATGAATGGTATTTGCACCTATACTCAAGAAGATTTCTAGAGACCGAGGGTTCAATAGACTGAATGTTTCTATGGTACCAATGGATGGCATCCGAGAGCCACAAGCATGAAGCTACTTATATTATACTTGAATACCTTATTCCCCTTATCTCCCTTCATTCTACACACATCAAAAAAGTAACTATCCCCTTTTTCAAACTACTATAACTTTATAAACAAAAATAAGTTTTAGCAAAATAATTTTAGCGGGAACATTTCTACAATCATTGACTAACCTCTGTCTGAAAATGTGATTTATCCGTCAAGCCACGAATGAGTGAGCGAGCATTAAAGGCAAAAATGCCACTTTTCAAAAGTCACAGGAGTCATCTCTTATGCCAAAATAGTGGTAAATAATGGTATTTTTTTAACTTTATTTATAAAGTAAACTTACTGAACCATGACATGGTTGCAACCTCTTATGTTCGTACAACACGTAACGATACATTTTGCTGAAAAATAACTGATTTCATTTTTTTTTCAATAAACTTTATGGATTTTACAATTTCAAAATTACGGATGGACTTGTTTTAATTGAGCTCACTGAAGCATAAAATATGCGAAAAGTGCCAAAAGATGTGCAAGGGGGTCAAACGATAGACGATTAACATAAATAGTGTTTAATCATTCAACAGAAACAGAATTTGTCAAAATTGTACATCACAAATCCCTCAAAATGACCCTTGTGACTTTTAAAAAGTGACATTTTTGCCTTTAATACATGCTCACACATGCATGACTTGACGGATCAATCACATTTTCACACAGAAGTTAGTCAATTAGTGCAAAAACACTCTTTCCAAATTTCTTTGCTCACAACTGTTTCTTTAAAAAGTTATGGTATTTTGAAACAAGGTGGTTCGCGAACCACGAGTCTCACCTGATCAATAAAACATGCTACATGACATTTTGACCCGTATATGACCTTTGACCTCTCCATCCTCGTCAACAAAACATGCGGTATAACCTACCTAACAAAATTGATGCAGAAATACATCATTTGACCTTTTGACCCCTAGATGACCTTTGACCTTATCATCCTCATCAACACATGTACTATTACCCAAGGATCATTTGTACTAACTGTGAACTCAATTGATGCAGAAATAAAGAAATGGGCGAAAGTTATATAAAACCTTTTAGAAAAATGATGTGCATGACCTCATATCATTTGACCTTTTGACCCCTAGATGACCTTTGACCTCATCATCCTCATTAATGCACATGTGGTATTACCCAAGGATCATTTGTACCAAGTGTGAACTCAACTGATGCAGAAATAAAGAAATGAGAGCAAGTTAAACAAAAACTTTAACATTTTTGTAACAGACCAACAGACTAACAGACTAATAGGAAAAGTGATTACTAGGTCTCTGCCGAACTTCGTTCAGGCGAGACAAAAAGGGGTAGTTATTTTTGTTGTTGTGTTTACATGTAGTTCAATTTGCACAATTGTGACAACCTCAGGCAGTTTTCTAGATGAAAAAAACTATGGCCGCTACAATCGGTCTATCGCACCGTCGGTCTGTAACCCTAGGTACTACTGACTGCAAGAAATTACATGGTTACAACAATGTATATGAAAATCAAATGTATCAATTTATTTCCTAATATTTGTTAAGTATCAAAGACATTGGCAAAGGTACAATGTAATATCAGCCTCAGAGACAAATGAAAAATAACATGACACTAACTTGGATACAAACACTTGTAGTGATATACGCCACATAAAAGGTACATGTACTAGCATGTATTTGCACAATACTTTAGGGGTGTCTGTAGGTGTCTTAAATCATAATGATTATTGCAACCAGCAGTGACCAGTTACAACGCCAAATTTTGAAACTATTGATTTCAAAGCAATACATGTAATACGTTTGATTGAAAAATGTTCCTGTCGAGGTACCTCCCAGATGCAATGAAAGGAAATCTAATTTACTGTTTTCTTTGTTTTTCCTTATTATGAAAAACCGAGAGCCAAACTTTCTGAAAATATTAGAGGCTACAAGAAATTTCATTGAAACTTGAAGTGATAGGAAGGAGTGCCGTTAACTTTTATTATTTATGTTAATCAGGGATGTAGTCACGGCCGGCCCTTCCGAGTCACGAGGCCGCTGGAAAAATATTGTTCCTATAGACTTTGTACACGTGACTCAGTCCGAGTCCTAGGCCAAGGCCAGCAAAATCCGGCCTCGACTGCATCCCTGATGTTAATACATTATGTTTGGAAACACATGGAAAGAAAATCACTCTACATGATATCTAATTGTTGATTGTTTGTAGTACTAAACTATTACAAAGATAAAATCAACTGACATGGTACAAAATATAAATAATGATGAAAAATAGATTAACTGATGAGTTTTCCCCCAAGTGTAAAATTGTTGCAATCGACTTTGTTAATAGGCTGTATCTCTCACACAAATTCAAGACATCAAGTATAATTTGAATACTTTTTTTCTTACTGATGTAAATTTTGTGTCAGCAAAGAGACATGTGCTGAGCAAATCATGAATACAATCTTGAAGTCATGTAAGCCACTTGTTACTACCCTCCCAGAGGCTCACGTGAAGTAAATTTTATGTTGAAACAATTCTGGTAAGAACGCAACCCCCCCCCCCCCCCAACGAATATCACCAAATTTGTGAAAACTAAATTGTGCCAACATTTCCACTTTAACAGTAATTTAAATGTTGTCAAAACAACAAGTGGATTTAACACATGTCCCTATAGTCCATTTGATTAGCAGGCCAACACTTACCGCTTGGTATTCTCATTATGCCCTCTTCATCTCCATAAAAGCACCTTATATATGAATGTATCAAAAGTTTTAACTCTTACTGTGTAAAAGATACAAATATAAAGTGAATTATCAACACATTGGTCATACAGCAGTAATTTCTCCTGCAAATAATAGGCTAATTAGGAAGAATTGTTGTCACTTAATCATTAAAGATTGTGTTTGGGATTTGCAAGTCCATTACTTCCCTTCATTATCAATACCAAATGGTATTTTAGTACTTACAAATGGTGTGTTGAAAGATTGATATCCATACGTCATGAATTTGTTTTGTGAGAAAAACTAATAACGATATGTTACCAGAATATTGTTCTTTCCGTGAGTTTAATTTTTGCTCAAATTGTGAATCGTGGTTATGTGTACGTTCGCATGACCAGCGGAGCACATTGATTGGTTAAATGGCTAAACTCCGCACGACCTTCGGCTAACGACAGATAGGACAATTTTGGAATGGCCCGTGCACATTAATGTCACTGTAAATTTTGAAGTTTAAATGTCCAGAATTTTACCAAAACTATGTATTCTACCCAAAGGTTCTCTGACTGGTGTTTATTTATACTAATCTTCACACTGTGAACGATTTGAGGTGATTTCATTCATTTTGCCGTTTTCTAATGTGCAAATCCCGTACTCTGTCTTTAAGCCTTAACCCACTGGGGACTAAATACAAGATGTGTCGGGCTGAGGACTTTGGAATATGCATGTTATAGCAAAATCATATCATATTCATCAGGGTGAAATTTTTCAGATATTAACCTACTGGCAGGCTTTATCATATTTCCATAATTCATTTTCTAACAAAACGAATCCTCTTTTTGTATAAAAGAAATAAATAGTCATATACCCAATCCTAAGTTCATTCTATGCCTATAATTTACATTTTGTCACCATTATATACATTTTCTCAATAGGACTGAATATAAGATGCAATTTTAATAAAAGCAAGATTACTTACAGCTGTGTTTAACCACTAACACGTTCCTCATGTAAAATCTAGATCTGTTTTTCTAATTCTTACAATTCTAATTCTTAAGATTAGTCAAAGTCCTTATAAAAATAAACACACAATTAATAATGATTAACATACTATTAACAGCTGAGCCATTACATTTATCAACTCATAACAGACCCTATAAATTTTATATTTGGCAGAAAAAATTCCATTTTCGTTCTGTTTGCTCTGCACAACATTCACAGCCCAGATAGGAATTGAAAATACATCTGGAATGAACATGCTAAGGTTGCGGAGTCCAAAGTCCAGAAAAGCTTGATTTTGAATATTAAAAAGACATAGGCAATGACACAAGTATGATATCAAAAGACAGTTACAATACCAGGAGTGCAATAAGTTACAGCATGTGCATGCTGAAATTTAAAACTAAAAAGTGAATGAAAAAGTATATCATATGGGGTGAGATATCGTAGAATAATCTGTTACAAAACTTCTTAGATGATCAAATAGTCCATGCATTCACCATTTTGTACTGGCATATACTGCAACTTAATTACGTAGTAGTACATGTATTGTAACTTTAAAATGAAATTGCATTGATGTCTCTTTCGTGTAATATAAAACCAGTTTAACTTTCAGTATTCCCAATACAGTGTGCCACCCATGGGGTCAACATCAGTTCTGCCACAGCATTGTTGCATGACCATTTCACCCACTTTTCGTCTTTCATCCATGGGTAGTCTAAAAATATTAAAGGTAAATGACATGATTGGGGGTAGTCCTCAACTTGGGCTGAAACAACTACTCTAGAATCAAGTAAACTGTGCAAGGATTCTCCTGTGAAAATCTTGTAGTCAAACGTGGACTCATTCTAAATAAGTAATGTCAATATCCCTCGTAGCAGGGACACCTGCTGTGTGGCTCTCTAAGGGTCCTATTTTTATTGTGCCCCGATAAAATCAAAATATTCATATGTTCACGCTTGATTCTCCTTAAGTAAACAAATTAGAGACAAATCCTCCCAGCTGGGAGATCCACTCCACCTGGTGTATAGTTGGTATATACATGTATTTCAACTCATCTGGTTTTTGAGGCATTTTCAAGTGTTCCCAATCATGTCACTAACCTTTTATGTTTGGCAGTGTGTGAATAGCATTCTGATGCTTCACAAATGAAAACCATAGCAAAAGCAGACAAGGAATTCAACGAAAACGATTGCAAGGAAATATGCGGCATGTATTGTTTACATTGAATGTACAGTATAGGCTTCATGATATCTACTATTTTTCATGGGCATTGCAGATTTCAGCCTGTTGGACCTGGTAGCAGGGATAGCGTTGAGGCCAACAGTTCTGAGTCACGAGGCCGCTGGAAAAATATTGTTCCCATAGACTTTGTACACGAGACTCGGTCCGAGGCCAATGCCATCAAAATATGGCCTCGACTCCATCTCTGCCTGATAGGTGGCCCGCCATATTGTGAATACTACGAATTCAGATTTACGAAACAACTCCGTTTACGCCAACAAGACCCCCCCCCCCCCAGGGAACAATGCCAACCCACCAATAGGGCTACCTCATTACCCTGTATGAAGAATACTTACAAATAATACTATAATACGCAAAATCACCTTCTGCATATGAACAGACCTGAGCCAGGCTTTTGAGGATGTGGGACAGAATGCAGAATATGTGTCTTTTGATTTTTAGTTCTTCTCTTTGTTTACAGAAACTTCCGTAGGAGAAAGATTCTGAAAGACATAAAGACTCATTTAAAATTAAATAAAATTAAATGCGATTGTACGTAAGGATATAAAATAGGACAGTTAAGCAACTTATAATATTGTTTTTTTATAGGGCAAATTTCCATAAAACAAGGCAAACGCCAAGACGTATATCGCAGTCAATGAAGAGAGACTGCTGTCATAAACTAATGCTATTATTGACTTCTGAGGCTGTCAGCAGTTTAGGGGGTGAAATTGTGGTTCTGACAGTTTAACATATCGCAATAGTGGTATAGGGCCTACTCTTATCCCTAGCAAATCAGATAACACTTAAGAATGCTGTTAATAACTATGAAGCTATAATTATTCCGCATGCACAGTGCCAGTCATGGAAAGTTCATTGACGCTTTTGACGCTTATTCAAATATTGACTCATATTCGAAACTTGACCTGCACCTTCAGGAGATGGACCTCCTGGTATGATAAGTTTTGGTGATCCCACCGCTCGCAAGTCTATAGAAAGTTATTGTGTGTACAACACAGCACAGTGCCAGTCATGGAAAGTTCATTGACCTTTGACCTTAATCAAATTCAACTCACATTAGAACTTGACCTCCACCTTCAAGAGATGGACCTCTTGTATGAATTTGACAATCCTACCTCGAAGGTATAGAAAGTTATTGTGTGTACAACATAGCACAGTGCCAGTCATGGAAAGTTCATTGACATTTGACCTTTGACCTTAATCAAATTCAACTTACATTTGAACTTGACCTGCACCTTCAAGAGATGGACCTCTTGTATGAATTTGACAATCCTACCTTGAAGGTATAGAAAGTTATTGTGTGTACAACATAGCACAGTGCCAGTCATGGAAAGTTCATTGACCTTTGACCTTATTCAAATTCGACTCTTATTCAAACTTGACCTGTGCCTTCAAGAGATGGACCTATGGTATGAATTTGGTGATCCCACCTCGAAGCTATATAAAGTTATTGTGTGTACAACACAATTGTTGACGACTACGCCGACGACGACGCCTACACCGGAAATAGTGATACCTATGTCTCCCTCCGGCTACCGCATAGCGCTCGACGGACAATAATCATACTTAACTTGTACGTCCGACCCCCCATTTTTCTCATTCTTCTAATGCCTTCACTTCCACAACTTCGCTCCAAGCCAATGAATTAATTTAAGAGCATTATAAACCACTGTGTAAGAACAATGAAATCAAGAATATTTCCGGGGGAATAACGGTCCCACATGATAGCCGGGGTCAGACATACATGAATTTTCATGGAACTTGCCTATTATTTTGTGGCGAAGTTGCAAACTATCGGAGCTGATATTTTGACAAACAACTATCAAAAGACATTGACACATTCAAAAAGATACACGTGATTTGCTAAAAGTATCCTTCCCATTGCGGCGGTAATCAATAAATCTATTCTGTCATCAGAATGGTAAAACACTAAAAAAGTTTTATACATGGAAAACAGTTTAGAATCTGGTATTTCTCAAGTGCAAGTAAGAAACGCGTGGTAGCTTCATGTGAGCACATATCATGAACACGTGGCAATGAAGCGACAGAATTATAAAAATACCCTGCGATTATAAAGGAGAGAAAAAAATCTATACAACTACAAGTTCTACTTTAACTCCTCCCTCCTCCTCTTATCATTTATCTCTTCTTCTTCTTCTGTCTGTGTCTTCTCTTCTTTCATTCCTTCTCTCTTCTTCTTCTTCTTCATTCTTCTACTTCTTACTTTCTTCTTCTTCATTCTTCTCTTTTCTTCTGTTCTTCTTCTTCTTCTTCTTTTCTTGCTTTCTTTTTTGCCTTCTCTTTTCCTTCTTTTCTTATTTTTCTACTGTATTGTTTATAGTTGATTTCAGATGAGAAGAATCCTGTTTTCAATGACTGTCCCTTCAATGTTGAGTTCTTAAATGCCACTGGTATGAATACATCGGTAGCTACATGGACTCCTCCTACATCAACAGACAATTCAGGTGAAGAATTAACCCCATCACTACCTGAAAACAGCCTTACATCTGGCAGTGCCTTTCCAATGGGATCCACTACTATTACATACTCTGTGTCAGACTCCTCAAGAAATTCAGTCAATTGCTCTTTTCTTCTTCTATATTTTCTTTTGATACAATTGTTTCACTTATTTACTCAGGGAAGGAGGGGGAGGAGGAGGAGGGGGAGGGGTGTTAAATCTTAATTTGCTGAAGTTGTAGATTTGCACAAAATAATACACATAAAGTACACGGAGGTATAAATCCTGTGGCATAAGTTAATCAATACTCACTTTATCCTGCAGACGTTTCAGAAGCTTCATATTTTGTCAGTTGTCCGGCAGAAGGGCCTTAGCATATGTTCGCGGCAGAAGAGCCTTAACACTAAATTGTCTCTAACTTGAAAACCACTGGCTCTTTGCACATGAAATCAAAGTAATATGACATTTTTGGATCCTTCTGTCAATCTGTTAAGTGCACATATCAAGTAAGGCAATATTTAACAAATTAGAGAAAATTGACTGGTAAGGGCTTTTTGCCAGGAATATACGCTAGGGCCTTTCTGTCTGACAACCAACCATTTAGGCCTCAAATGGAAGCTACCACCTTTAAAGGCAAGGTTCACCCTGCCATCAAGTTGGTTTTAATCGAAGCAGAACAATGAGAGAAACATATTAATGAAAGTTTGGCAAAAATCCACCAAAGAATAAAAGAGTTATGAGGTTTCAAAGTTTTCAATTTGTGACGTCACATGCGAGCAGCTCCCTATATGTCATGTAATATAAATTCCACGAATTGCCATTTTTTGATGGTTCATGATAATTGAATGGGGGCTTTTTCAAAGAAGCATGTATGAAATAATGTTTCTGATAATATATTGAATGCACAGCTAAAATCATTTACAAATTTCTGAGAAAACGGCACTTTTATGGAATTTATATCACATGACATATGAGGAGCTGCTCGCATGTGACGTCACAAATTGAAAACTTTGAAACCTCATAACTCTGTTATTCTTTGGTGGATTTTCGACAAACTTTCATTAATATGTTTCTCTCATTATTCTGCTTTTATTAAAACCAAGTTGATGTCAGGGTGAACCTTGCCTTTAATACACAGCCTTCCACTCATACATAAATAGTTTTTTATGCCAACAGTAAGTACCTAAAAATAGTTAAATAGTTATTATTTATTATTATTATTATTAGAATAAATTCTGGTATCTTCTGGTATCCGCTATTCCATCCATGTGTTGACCTCAAAGTTCATCTTTCCTATTTGTGGTGCTCTGTAGAAAAAAAAAAAATATAGAAAAACAATAATTTCAAAACATTACCCAATGACCACATCATGAGATAAATGTTTCAAGTACCATATATCAGGGTTACTTTGGACATATGTACATGTAACTCAATGTGTCAGAGCAATTCTGCATCTAAAATTGTACATTTTAGATAAGTGCCAGTACTAACATAATGTATTAATGGTAATACAATTTGTTCTTTCATTTGTATATGGTAGAGGGACAATCCTCTTTAAATCACTCATAAAACTGGGAGGTTTATAATGCATATTTTCCATCAAATTGGAAATTTCATGACAGATTTTTATGTAAATAGGCATAACCATGTACATTTTTATTTGTGGATGTCTTTTGCATCAATCCACAATACTTCTCAAAATTCCTTTTACCTTCAGATATGATGTATCTTACCAGTATTAAAATTAAAAATACATTGTTAGAAATGGTATACTTTTATATACACCTTTTGTACACTATACCTTTCTCCACAAAATGTGTAAAAACTTATACAGTGTGTCCCAGAAGAAAAGAAATTTTATTTGCACACACATATTTTATCTTTGAGTGCAGTTTCAGGGTATTAAATGTAATTATCTTTAAGAAACATAAGCATGACATAAACATTCATTATTTCTTCTTTTATCTGACACCTCACACGTACAAAATGGATAAAGTATGCCGGAGAACAAGTAAAATTAAAACATGCCTGTTTCAGCGTAATTTTTAGAATGAATTATATTTTGAGCAATTGGAAGCGAGCTGAACAAAAGGTTCACACACGGCTGACTTTGCACAATATCTTGCCTGAGGCACAACAATAGGCTCTGAATCAGCTCCCAAGGTAGTTTCTGGGTCGCTGGCTGCCAAATCCAGAAAGCAGGGTCAAAATATGCATTTTGGAACATTTTTGAAAACAAACATCTTTTTAAATTGTCTTTTCTCACAAATATGCTTCTCAACTATGTACGATATTCTTTTCATATTTGTTATTAAGATATTAAAATATCTTCATCAATCTTGGTTTCCTTTTTTCTGGGACACTGTGTATTTATTCAAAATTGACACTACTACTCCAAAAATGGTTATCAGCATTGTTCCAAAAGGGATCGAAACATTAAGAGAAAAAACAATGTACCAATGAGTACACTCATTTCACAATTCCATTCTAAAAAGAATATTTGTGTAAACCATTGGAAACTGAACCCTTTAATGAGTGTACTGGATATAAGATTCTGATATAATTCTGATACAGCAATTTTTTGTAAGAAATTGTTAGACATGTCAAAACGAATATTTTCACCAAAAATATTCCAAACCCCTGCTATGCAGTTTCAAAATAGCCTGGACTAATTAGGGTTGAGAGTTCAACTGCTTATAGAATCAGGGAGACTTGGTAACGTGATACTGTTATAGACTGCACTACAAGATTGCAGGTGACATAAATGTATAAAGAAAATGGTAATACTCACATCTAGTTTTCTTGTAAATCTTTGTTGTAAATGTGGTATCAGAAAGTGTGGTTCTTTATTGTGTACATGCTCACCGTACCAATTCTGTGTACAAAAAAAAAAAGACAGTGAATTAAATAAAATGCAAATTGTCTGGGAAACAAACCGATAAATCATGAAGACAGCAAAGAAAATTTGGCTGAAGTGGGATTTGAACCAGTGAACTCTGGATAGTGAATCCTGTGCTCTACAACCTGAGCTATTCAGCCCTATGGTGGGTCTCATCCCTAATTAGCCAACTTCTTTGCTGGGGCACCAGTCAGAAGCCATTATCCTTCATGCACACTTAAAGATTGTGTCAGGGATGTGCAAGTCCCATACTTCCCTTCATTATCAACACCGAACGGTAGTTTTGTACTTACAAATGGTGTGTTGAAAGTTTGAGATCCATACGTCATGAATTTGCTGTTTTATGAGAAAAACTAATAACGACACGTTACCAGAATGTTGTTCTTTACGTGAGTTTCAATTTTGCTCATACTGCGAATCGGAGTTAGGTGTATCGTCGCAAGACCAGCGGAGTGCACTGATTGGTTAAACGGCTAACCTCCGCATGACCTTTGGCTAACGGCTGATTGGACAATTTTGGAACGGCACGTGCACGTTTGACGTCGCGAAAAAGGATGAAGTTTAACCGTCCAGATCTTCACCAAAACTCAATATTTTACCCCAAGTCTCTACAAGAGGTGTTTATTTATATTAATCTTCACATTGGATATGATTTCAGCTGATTTCATTCATTTAGGTGCTTTTTGACGTGCAAATCAATGACACAATCTTTAAACCAAGGATCACGCTCAATTTTAATTTGATACAACCCGCAATGCAACAGAGTGGGGATGTCTCAATAGGAAACCAGCTTTTTGGGGGAAAAAAATACAAAATAGACTCAATTAGTACATAAATCAGTTACTTTTATTGCAAATCTTGGGAATATGGACATGGGCAGGGTCTTTATCACTGTATTTCTCTTTGGGAAGTTTAAAGTGGCCACTTTAGACAGGTGGCCTTCATAGCCAAGTGGCCACTAAGACAGGTTTGAATACATGTTCAAGTTCAAGCTCATTTTCTTTCACATCTCTCGCAAAGTAAAACAAACACATATAAACATATGTAACATTATCCCGTTGGAGACAAAAAACAAGTTAACTCGTGCTAGGGTCTATGGAAAATAAGTGTTATAGTGAAATCAAATCGTCTCCAACGGGTTAAACAAAAATATACTAAGTAATATACAATCAGAAAATTCACCATTAAAAGCAAAACAACATGGATGTGAGAGATTAGCTAAAAGTTATTGACGTATTGAAACTGATCCCCTAGGAACTACATACATACCCGTAGTAACTATTAAAACAACAAAGTGACACACAACCATCATAAACCTCTTATATTAAATAAATGAAAGTTATAATTTATCCAGCTAAATTTCAACAATGATAATTTAAATCTATTCAACTGGACTAGCGTTTGATTCAAGTCCTATCCGGGACGCTTCTTCAGCTCATCTGAAATGGTCACAGCCACAGGAAATTAGTTTTGTTGCAAATCTGCTCAGATGCACTATCGATGTTGTTGTTTTCATTTAGATGTTAACCCTAATCAGGATGGGCTTTTTTGGCTATGCTATATCTGGGGGGGGGCTTGATTCCACCCCAACCCCCCCCCCCCCCCCGAGATCTCGGCCGTCGATAGCCGAAAATCGGCACGCACGTTACCCATCACGTAATCTACAAGACAGTATAGTTAATTAACCAGAATTAATTTCATATTAACTAATTATGCTAATTTATGCATAAAATCATAATTAAGCTGTAAATCACTAATTAAAGCTCCAAAAATGCTAATTTTGGGGTCTGGACACTTTTTTTAGCGTTCTTAGCAAGTTTACTTCAAAAAAATCCGGAATCAAAATTGATTTCCTATGTATTTTATTGTTTTTCCAAATTTCTTATGTATTTCTTTGTTTTTTCAACCTTTTGTTTTCTATTGTTTTTTCGATTAAATTTGTAGCAAGAGAGAGATAATTCAGCGAGAATAGACCAAAGATGAGGGAGAAGCTGGAGGAGGCTGACCGCTTCGTTGTCGGACGATCGCGCACCAGTCCCGTAAAGTCCAAGTCTTCATGAACAAAAAAAACAACAACACGCGATAGACAACAAAACAAACAAAAAAAAAACCTCGTGGAACTCCTGCAACTCGCTGCATCGGAACTTTCCATCGTAATTGTTACGGTTGGACCGTGATGTAATTAATTAAGTGATTAAAATGAATATTGGTTACGTTTTGGTCAAAAGTGTTTACATGTAAATATAGTTACTTTTAGTGAGGTCAGGAACTTTGACGGTCCAAAGTAATGGTTACCGTGAATTATATCAATAACGGTCCGACCGTATAGATTATCCCGTAGAAAGTCGTGCAGCAAGTTGCTCGGAATTCTTTTGTATTTTATGTTTTTTTTTTTTTTAAAGCAATGTTCATTAATCGAATAAGTCACTTTAATAACGATTTTGAAATTTCATTTCATAGTTCATTGTATGTTAAATTGTTTTGTTACGCTTTGTTTGATTTACTTTTTATTGTCTTTTTGTAAATGTTTTACAGGGATCCTCTCGAGAGGCAGTGCCAAAAATGAGGAGACTCATCTGTTGCAAATAGTTAGAAAATTATTGTAAATAATAAAAAGTGTCATAAAGATGTCCATATACGGCAAATCTATGGCATGTTTTCAGAAAATAGAATTCAATCCAGATTCTAATTTTGGGATACATTGCAACTATCAACAATTAAAGTAACAGTCAAGAGGAGAGGATGGTTTTAGATTAACATTTCTCTGCTGAAGTTTCCGAACAGAATCAATAGACATTAATGAAAAAAAGACCAAATCGTCTACCGAATGAAACTCATTAATAATATATTTAACTATACAATAGTAATAATCAATTGTCGTCATCATTATTTATCACCGATGTAGTAATTTTACGTGAATTTAGCGTGAATTTCATAATATTTAACCTATACTCCTGACATATTGATTAAAAACTCCTCACGAAGGTGTTTTTTTTTTTTTTTTTTTTTTTAGTTATCGACAATCGTGAATATTATTATATATTTTTTTCAGAGAAATGTATAATTACGTGTGGGGGTTTTTATTTTTCTGTCAAACTGTTTTGTACTTTGTAATATGCGAAAATGTATTTAATTTCCTGGATCATACATTACTAAGTAATAGGGGGGACGATCGTGACGCGGTCCTCTCCACACAAAATGAGAAGTGAAAACATCATCGTATGTATAGAAACGTAATTGAAATTATGGTTATTGCGGTATAACTTTTCTGGTTTGCAACACTGTTTGCCAACGCCTTCTGAACTTAAAATCAATCAATAAAAAATTCATTGTTAATTGAGAGTTTTGGCCACTTCTCTGTACTTTGATAAATACTTGTAGGGTTTTATTGCATATTCCTATTTTGTGTTACTGAATTTACGTATGTTTTCTTCTAAATATGGGGGTCAAGAGCAACCCTTCATGCTAGCTTATTCAGTAATCCATTCACATGATGGTATATATGTTAATTTAGGTCGCTTGAATATCCAATTGCTCCTTTAAGTTAGAAAGATATATTTCCTGTTTATTGTAAATCGAAAATCCTTTTATCATTCTAGAATGCCCCAAAAATACACAATAAACTATTTGGAATTATTTGTTTTAAACATCAAACCAACTGCAACATCTCACTAGTAGACAGATATAACACATTACTTTTGTACTTTAGTTATTATGATCACTTAATACATAAAATAAGAACGTGGCATACTGAAAGATTTATCCAACAGAATATTAAAATAAATTGCATATATACGATTTAAATTGAAATCACATTACCTCGATATATCTTTGTAATGCTAACCTGCATCTTTGCGATTGATTTAAATGCTCTCAAATTACGTAATTTAACCACTCGAATTCTCATATCTGCACAACAAAGAAGTAAAGCAATCAAAAATCTGCCGATCCACTTACTGTTTCTTCCAATAACTGATGATCACCGAGTTCATAAAAACCAACACTTCTCTGAAACATCTTGATTGCTGCAACATCTGTTCTTGAAAGCGCTCAGCTAAACTTGGCTTCTCGCAACTCAAACAGCAGGAAAGGACATTTAATAAATCATACTTTAAATTTGGTACGGTTTATCTAAAAATATTGTCTAAAAACTTTAAGTTCTGGGCTAAACAAAGCTTTGGAAAAGGATCAAGAAGAAATTAAGACTCTAGTTGCTACTAGGGCCAGTAGGTGTGACTAAATTCTCAAAATGATGGCCCTAGTCACGAGAAATGGACTCGTGCTGAGAGAAGAAACATAAATGTTTCTTATACGGAATAAATAGTAAGTATTTTTTTTTATGTAGATAAACAAAACGAAAACGCCCACTACCCCTAGCATACTGTATTGCTTGAATATACCCACAAACAACCGTTTTTCGCTCAGATTTGAGCCACCTCAGAGGTGGCATGAAAACCAGCAGTGTTCAAAATTCGCGGATTCTTGAGTGTCGATCCGTTAATGTCACTGTCACAGAAGGACCACTTTAAAAAAAAATGACATTACTGAAGGCCTAAGGCAAAAAATGCAAGAATATGAAGGGCTGCTGCATGACTTATTGTCAGGGCATGCAGTAGAGGTACTCGAACTATAACATCAACTATAACTATAACGAAAAATTCTGATTCAAAAAGCCTCTTAGAACCCTTCATTCATTTGACCGGCCTTATTTTTTAATGACAATTTGATTCTTTAAAGCGCCCATGATTTTTGTGACAAGTCATCCTTACAGATATATTTGAATCATTACGTTATAATTATTTCAGCTTAATTTGCCATACATAACAATATTCTAAAACTTCGACAACCATCTATGTAGGCCAACGTATTTAGCCGATTGGGCTGCAGTGGTAATGGGCCTTCCAATGGTAATGGATCCTCGGTTTTTATGCCGAATTGGGCCTGCATGGTAATGGCCGTAATTTATGCGAATTGGGTGCATGGTAACTGGGCCGTATTTATGCTTTGCGAATTGGGCTGCATGGCAATGGCGTCTATTTATGCTGACAATATGGGCTGCATGGTAATCCGTTGGATGAGGTTCCTTCATGATTTTCGTTGGAGCACAGCGACAAATTGGATAACAGATCGCGCTTCACAAGAACGCCTTGGCGATAGGGTATCCACATGTAAGCCCCAACCTCCATAGAACCGCTGCATGCACTCAGGGCTACCCTACAGGCAGCATCCGTCACCCCTAAATCAAGAAGGCAGAAAGAAAACAAGAAGTAAGTATACGAAAGCAAACAGACGAGGAAAGAACAGAAGGAAAGAATGATGGGACGAAGAAAGTAATTCCGAAAGAAAGGAAAGAAATAAAAAGACAGGAAAAAAAAACCATTCGACGGAAATGACATGGAAAACAGAAAATGAAAGACAGTGACTTTAAATTAAGTTAATGAGTGTCTGGATATTTCAATATCTGCATAAAATGTATTAAGCTAAAGTCCAGTTAAAAAAAACCCCACACACATCGCGCATGCCTCCTCCTCCTCCACAACAACATCATACATTCCCGCTATCAACCACTGAACGTTAACTGTGTGGTGTGTTTTGTGTATAGTCGTCCAGAACCCGTTTAGCGGTACTATTAAAGTAGGACACAACCCAGATTAAGGTTAAAGATTGTTTTTATATGCTTTTTACAAGGACTAAATATTCAGGGGATCGCAAAACCTCTGTTGTTCTTGCAATACTCATACAAGATAAATGTGATGCATAATGTTAATGCAGTTTGCCCTTCCAAATTATCTGATTGACACAACCCGGGGGGGGGGGGGGGGGGTGCGGGGGCGCCTCCCGCACAAGGCCTGCTAGCACGCCGCGTCCCTAGAAAAAGCGTCGTAAAGGTCTCTTTCCAGGCCATTCGGACGGTCGTCGACGTCTTTATGAAACAAGGGTTGCTTTTTCAGCACCGGCATTCGCCGGCAATCGCCACTTAGGGTGTACCTTTTCTCACATGTCACCGACCATTTAGGGTTGCTAATTTGGTTATCTAGATACGCATTTAGGGGTGCAGATTCGAGTAATCTTATATTACGAGCCATTATACAGGATACAAATTTACTCCGTAACATATCATCAGCCCGATACATACAATAGTACATAGACGCGCTGTCGCACAATGCACAAGCACACAATCGACTCAGATCCGATAGGCGAACCGTATTGTGAACCGGATCGAATCTGAGCTGTCAGCTGAATAATTCACGAGTTACGTGAGACCAATTTGTTGTGTCCATTCATTTAGAACGTGATTAAAACTCTACAGAGTAGTGAATTCAATTTGAAGTTTGAACCTTGTGCTGAGATAAAGGATTTTGCTCTACATTCAAGTAAAAGGGGAGAATTTGCCGCATCCAATATGTATGTATGTATGCTCTAGTCCCATATATTGATATTCGCGTAAGTTGACTGTGAGTGTACTAGTAGTGTTGTGATAGATAACGATGGCAACTGTCCAAGTGGATTAGAAGATTTGAGAGATTCAGACAAGCATCTGAACTGTATAAATCTCAAACTGAAGCGCAAGCGCCCCGATTTATTCAATGGGTGATCTGCAACTAGATCAGCTACACATGTAGATTACAGAATGTTCAACTATAGAAGAATTGCATATGACCAGATGACTGCAACAGGTGTTACAGATCTCAGCAAACCGAGAGCTACAATGGTGCATCGAGTCACACACCTTCCAGATCTTCACACAGGGAGAAATTATGGTATTGCGAGTTAATGCAACCTACAGCAATCATCGGCAGAGGAAAAACACCTCGATCCTACAATACATAGTTCAACTCCAAGAGGGACACTAACCCTCTGAAATAATCGACGCGCTTTCGTCCACAGCATTTTGAGTGTGAACATCTAAATCAAGACAATGGAGATTGCGAACCTACTGATTTTCTGCTACTTGAGCATGATGTGACAACTCAGGCTGAGAGAGATTGGAACCAGCAGCAATCTCCACTGGTTTCTCCAGAGAGACAGTATTATTAAATGGCCAGTACAGTGGAAGAACCTCTAATTACTGTGGACTCTAACAGCAAATACTGAACTCCATTGAAAATGTTACATATGATCCTAGAAAGGGGGATGTGGTATAATGCAATTGATCAGAATTGATAGTAAACCGACTGTGAACAGGAGCTGAATAAAGACACACCTGCATACCTAAATGGAGAAGTTTGCTGTGTCCTTCATTTTAGACATGCTCAAAATGCTACCAAAGTGACCCCAAGGAATGGTAGAATGGTAAACATTCATGAGTGCATTCCCTCACTAGTCTCCTACACCGCGGCCCAACCAGACAGCACATGTGTGCTAATATTACTCTGCTTGAAGAGACTATGTTCAGCTCTCTCATGTGTGCCTACTATTAAATACACGCGCGTACAGCTATAGGCCATATAGTATTTGATTTCACTGTTAACGCCACTAAGGGTATCAAATTAGTGGATTTCTATGTTCACGCCATTTAGGGTATCAGAATTGGTGGATTTCCCTGTTCACGCCACTTAGGTAGCTTTTTTCACACGTTACGCCATTTAGGGTTGCGTATTTGGTTATGTACATTACGCCATTTAGGGTCCATTTCTGAGCTTGTCGGACACGGGTGGGATACAGGCCGTGTGGAGAGCGACCCCCCCCCGGGATTGACAACCGATGACGTCTACAGTTGTG
>JZLH01S0392529.1:24943-42832 GCA_001188425.1 Eucidaris tribuloides | reverse complement strand
GTAAGGCATGAAAAAAAAAAAATTCTTTTCTGGGACTACTTTTCGTGTTCCAGATACTCTTTTGTATAAAATCCTATGGCAGTTTACGGGGTCTCTTTTGCCATTTCAGGGGCGAAATCGCCCCGAGCTCTCGTGTATTTTTTCCCTGGTGTAAGCTGTTGTGCCAGACACTTAAATTGGTCACCTTTTTGTCAGAAGTTTTAAGAGAATTGCTTTGATACCAACCATAATTATCAGTGATACAGTTATGGTTGTGGCAGACAGGCACTCTCAAAGTATGCTGAATCTGAATTCTAGATTCTGAATGCCTTTAGTTTTTTGTTTAATTAATGAAAAATGGGGGGGGGGGTTGGGTACCCCCCGAGATTTTTTACTAAATTTGACATTATAGCACCCAAATTTAAGGGTTAATAAGGTGTTACGGTTGGCTGAATTATACCTCATCAGAAAGATCAGAGTCTGCTCTTTCTGATGAGGTATAATTCAGATAGCCTTAACACCCTATTAACCCTTTGGAAGCTATAATGTAAAATATAGTCAAAATCCTCCGGTTACCCCCCCCCCCCAATATTTTCATTACTGGTAAGTAATAAAAATAAAAACAACTAAAGACATTAAGAAGCTGTTATTGGTGTGATGAAGATCTCAGCGGCATAAACCTTTCAAATAAAAAAAAAAATCCCCAAATCTAAACTCGTGCTTTAAATATGAAAACAAGCTAAGTAGTTAACACATGCAAAGTGGATGCCAAAGATGTGTCAGTTGCTTTTAGGAAAATATAATTATACCATGATGCTGAATAATAAAACAATGAATAAATAGAGTTTAGGACATACATGTATATGCAATACTTTACATGAAAAAGATCCATGCTAGCTCATGTACATACTGGTATACACTGCTTACATGTATGTGCCCTTTATTAGCTCGAGATCATTTGGAAGGATAATTATTTTATTTCAAAATATTAATTTCTTGGATTTAGATTGAGGCAAATAGTTTTTTTTTGTCCTTGTTGTCCGTTAAATATATTGTTGCCAGTTATATTTGTTGTAATGTATACTAATTCTCATAAAATCACTGCATTTCATATTATTTGTTGGACCCGGAAATATTGTTTGGAGGTTTTTTCCAGTTTTTTCCAGTTTTTTTTCCGGTAAAAACCGGAGAAAAGGGTTTCTTCCAGTTTTTTCCGTCCGTCCCGGAAAAAACTAGTTTTTTCCGGAAGAAACCCAACCCTGTTATTAATATTATTGTTATTGTTATTACATTAAAAGCCACCGGAGGAATCCAAACAATATGGTTTATTCCGTTGCAATAAGGAGGACAGCGTTAAGGCGAAAGAGTGTGCGTTCAGGGGAATCGAAATAATAGGTCGAGAACAAACGAATTCACCCTAAGGTAATGATTATTTTCAATAAGACAAAATGCGATAAGATATAACCATTTTATTCCTTTAATTTTAATTTACTGTCTATTCAAAATTTAGTACAATTCCGATTTACATTAAAAAAGTAGGTGTTATATTATAAAAAGGTGTATATGAATTTTACATATTATTTCCATCTCTATTCATTATCATATTACCCAATTTGCCATTTTGTATTTTAAGACTAAGAGTGTATGTATCTCATTACAAATTTGAAACATCACTGAACTTTCGATAAAAATCGATTGTTATCGTACCTGGATGTCAGCGAGAGTTTTTCCAAATGCTTTCCGTTGTCTCACATAGTTTCTGGTGACTTCAAACATGAACTCACACAGTGCCTGTGCAACTGCAACTGTACACATACGTTCGCGAGGCAACTGTTTCATTAGGAGGTAGAATCCTTTATTTTCTCCGCCGAGGAGGGCGCTGGCTGGAAGTCTGACATCTTCAAAAAAGAGCTCGGTAGTGTCCTGGATATCAAATTTGAAAATAAACAAATATACCATGCACTGAGAGGCTCCAGTGGAAATTATGGATTCTGAGGTGACTGGCATAGCACTATTTTCTGAGGGGCCCAGCCCCAAAGAAAATAGTACTATATGCCAGTCACCGAAGAGAATCCATAATTTCCACTGTTGCCTCGAAAAAAGTGCATGGTGTATTTGATTTATATCCTTGATCAAAAAATTAAAATAACGAAGTCTAAAAGTGATGATTTGAACAGGGTAAGTCTGATTAAAATATGAACTCACCATTCATCATTAGGTAGCTTAGGCCTACTAAAAATAATTTGGGCACATCGCAGCATTGCGATCTGCGCTGCGTGAACGTCGACCGCGGTACGACGTGTATACACGTCAATACACGTCGCACGCACAGCTGCGGAGAATCTACAGAGTGCTTAGTGTCGCATACGTCGCGTCAGGGCAGCGGCTTGTGATGTCACGATATCGGTATAGCGGAAATTATACCGATATCGTGACGTCACGATTCTGGGATATCCACCTTCCGGCAGAGTTCAGTGGATGATGAAACTATTTCATGTCACGTGAGCCAACTTTGACCAATCACTACAAGGATATTTTTTGATCTAGGATATGAAATTATTGACCCATCTGATATGCATAATTTTGTTTGGCAATTTCTTTATTATTTTTTTTTTTAGGTTAAAACATATTCCCATCAATGACCACTATTAAAAAGCCCATATCCACCTTCAATATCAATCAAGTCACCAAATTATTCTATGTCACACTGACCTAAATTGCATCTTCTACAAGAACTGTCACACACTTTTTTATACAGTGGGTTTTCTTCACTAATTAATAGGATTACTTTTAGCGTTTTCCAAATTAATTGCATATAGAAGTATATCAGTCAATTGTCTTTCGTTTCATAATTACTCACCACGGTCTTTTGACCAACTTTCTCCAAGATTTTTCCCTTGCGGAATCCTTCCATGCCAGCTTCAACCAGAAAAAGACCGATTCCGTGAGATTTCCTCTGTGCAGTGAGATCAGTTATGGCGACCACAATGACAAGGTCTGCCAGGTAACCATTGGTGATAAAGACCTATATCCACACACAAGAATTTGTATTAGCATTTCACTTTGATTATCAAATGAATAAGGCACACAACGAGAGATCAGCGGTACCCGGCGTAAGAGAGCCTTGAACCCTACGTATGAGGCATCGCAATAATTATGGCCAGCATACAGTGAATCCTTCCCAAAAATGGTCCAATCGGGAGAAAACTATTCAAGGTAATTACTTTTCTCAAAAGGTATGTATTTCTGGTATCATATTAAAGCAAAATCAATTTTCTTTCTGATAAAGTTATTGCCATTTATTTTACTTTTTATAAATCAAAAGTTATGATTACTTTTGTGCAGTCACGCAAGATCCCGTTTGTCCCACTTCTGTGTATTGGTCACAATGGCAACTCATCTGGTGGTATTGTTACTTACAAAAATCAATAATGAAAATTTGGCAAAAAGTTGCAAATATTTTTAATTCAGGCATGATCATTTATCATTATTATTCGTCCCCGTTAGCGAACGATCGACAAATGTTAAAGCAAACTCGTCTTCGTGAAAGTAAATTAATTTGATTCTCATCCCAATTGGTCCCATGGTCAGGCCCTGAATATTTTGAATAGACGAAACTACCATGAAATTCTGAAGAGACTGGTTGCACAAAGACGAAATTAATTTTGCACTCAAGAGCTCAGAAACTGTAACCGACAATTTGAAATTGAAAGTGACGACACTGGAAGCCGTATTAAAGCCACAGGCTAACATTGATCACAGTTTAAAAAATGTGGGCCGCAAAATCCTCTATGCTCAACGTGTCTTTGATAAGGTCTAAAAACCAAATCCTGAACAAAAATTGTATTTCAAAATGATTATCTAATGCTTAAAAAGGTGAAAATCGTAAGTTGACCGGATTCCCCTGCCCATTTGACCCCATAGACGTACTATGAGTAGATCTAGGCTATTTTGTACTCGACCCGAGTGCTAATTGTTTATTCATTCATATCTTGCCCATGGCAGCATAAATTTCCAAACTTTTGTATTCTATAGTATTTATTTGTCCATTCAAACACCACTATGTAGCTCAATTGCAACGTTTGACAATATTTTCACTTTGAAGCTCCACAATGTCAGCCTGTATCTTTAACCCCCCCCCCCGGGGGGGGGTACTTGCCTAGTTAGGTGAACGGGAGTGTGCCGCTCTAAAAGGTGACCTTTTCGCAAAAAAAATCCTTAAACATAGGTTTGGTTTTGGGGAAAAAATCCTTAAACATGGGTCATGATTTTGAAATTTTAAGATTTACACTAGATATTTTCGCCTATTACATCAATAAAATGCTAAAAAAATGCCACTTTCCTCAATAAAAACCCGTAATAATAAGTACCATTTTCCGCCAAAACGACCCTTTAAAAAGGGTCGGGTTTTTCGACTTCAGCCGCACACCCCCCGTCGGAACCAAATCTGAGTACCCCCCCCCGGGCTTTAAACAGATCAGAAAAGTTGTCAAACTGGTTGCCAAAGGCGAAATGGGAATGGGCAATCGCATCACCCTGGCACCTCAAGACGAACTGAACTGAATATGGTTATTACTGGATAAAAACAGTTTGAAAGTGAGCGGGAAAACCTATCCGTTGCAGCCTACCTTACTTCCATTTAGAATGTAGTCATCGCCATCTCTCTTGGCATACGTCTTGATTCCTTGCAAGTCACTGAAACAATACGGAAAATGCTTAATCATTTCAAACAGCACCAGGAAAATGTTGTACACCTGTACGGTAATAATGCAATTACATGTATTGGTTTTCTTGATGTTAAGAAAAGTTGAGAAAGTTTAAATAGTTGACTGTGTACAAGTAAAAAGATTTTCAATTTTTTTTTAAGTTAACATGCAAACTCATGTGTCGCACTTTTGGAATAATTTACCTCACTCTAGGCAAAATTTTACCCGTATTAAAAATAATAAAGTAGCGTTTTAATCTTTAATTATTAATTAGAAAGTGATTGATTTATGAATATTTTTGTCCATCCATTCAATTTTAACATTGTACGTTTTGAGATTACTAGATTTTTACGTAATAATTGGTGCAATACATTTATTTTCATGTCAATGATTATAGCATTTTAGAAATATTTCTCGTTGTTTCGCATGTTATCATTACATACTTGCTTGAAACATTTCAAATTTGACTAAGAATATTTTTTTTGTACAAACTATGTAGTTACGTGCAGCTGTACATGATGAAGATCAGTACTCCTTAACACAACATCAGTCCTGTCAGAAAAAGTTCTTGCCAATCTTTCAACAATTATGTTTAACATAATTTCAAAGGTAAATGACATGATTTGGATAGTCATCAACTTGGGGTGAAGCTATTCTAGAATCAAGTAAACTGTGCAAGGATAACACTGTGAAAATTTGGTATTCAAAAAAGTTGACCCGTTCTAAAATAAATTTCATCTGTACGCCTTGTGACAGATGAATCTGTTGTGTAGGGTTCTATGGGAGGTATTTTTATCGAGGCACGAGAAAAACTATGTTCACGCTTGATTCGGCTTAAGTAAACAAATTCGAGATAACTCCTTCAAACCAGGATATACAATCCAGCTGGTGTGTCCATTGGTATATCTTTCAACCAGTTTGGTTTAAGAAGCATTTTTTGTTTCTCCCAATCATGTCACTGCCCTTTAATTCACTTGCGTATAAAATCAGTTGTATGATTCTACTGTATGATTATGAGAAACTGTGATTATATTTAAGCTAATAGTGAGTAGTGTTGGGATTTCAAACATGTACCTGCCTGCCGATGGTTCTGTCATCGCTATTGCCCCAATCGTAGTACCAGCTGTCATCCCAGGAAGATGTTTTTCGATCTGCTCGGGCGTTCCATACTCCGCTATGTATGGCATAACAACGTCGCTATGAAGAGCAAAACCACATGAAGCTCCGTTGACGTACATTCTAAAAAAGAAAGAAAGATAAAATTTATCAGCTGCCGAATTCTGGAACAAGTGAAACTTACATTCACATGATTTCCAGTTAATTTAGATATTGCCAATATACTGTATCGAGAGAGTTTTAATAAGGACAGAACGAGATACTGGAGAATGAGCGAAAATATTTGGAAACGATGACAAGGAGAATATACATAATACAACAGTTGCATACTGGGATTGTCTACAGTGCTCAATGCATTTCTGCAGAGCAAATTACAAGCATACCTCTTTGACACTGCTACCGTCGGTTTCACGCGGTCTTACCGCGATCTTTACGCAGAATGAGGCTTGCTTCCCGCGCGGTGAGGTGGATCGTTTTCGTCGTGGTCTGGTGGTTTTCTTTTTGAATATTTTAGAGAATACCTTCTCCCTATGGGAATGTACCTTTTGTATACTTACGGTTCTTCCCAAGTTATTGCCGCTGACAAAATGTCTCCACCGATGCCGTGTTTTTCTTGTGGAATAGCCACGCCCAAGAGACCAGCTTCGCCCGCCTTTTCCCAGACTTCTCTATCAACCACCCTGTTCTTTTCTCATCTATACAAGAGAAGAAATATGATTTTACATCTGTAAGGATACGGAAAGGCACGACGTATATCAACAACGGGATATTTAGTAAGGAACAACAAAGACGCCTCTGAAAAGTCAATCAAGTTTTACGATCGAACTAGATATTTTATGTGATTTGCACCACAAAAAGTAAATATAGGAGAAGATGAGAACATGATTTCCTAAGATTTCGACGTGGTAACCGGGATATACGATTCAAAAGAACACGACGTGCATCAAACGCAGTGGCGTATCTGGCGTACGTCGTCAGGGAAGGCATTTTTTTCAGCGGTCTGCTGGCAGACTCCAAAAGTCCCGCAAGTCCAGAAAAAGCTGATGAGGGGGGGGGTTGGGGAAGCGACTCATTTTTTTTTTTTTGGGGGGGGGGGCTCAAATTTCTTGGGTCACATTTGTTTGCAGGGGTGGGGGTACATTTTGGTACATGGTCGCCCTCCCAGATCAGCTGACAAGCAAAACACAAAAAAAGTCCCTTCTTCGTCGTCGGGGGGGGGGGGGGGCGCACTGGGCACTCTGCCCCCTGCCCCCATGGGTACGCTAGTGATCAAACATAATACTTAGTTTTGTGATACTCACGTTATACCAACAAAATTAGGACGAACCACATATTTCAGTAATCCACCTTATTACATTCATTGTTATGAGAACTATGATAAAGAGCTAGATGCGTAGAAAGATAGACAAACAGAAATTAAGCTCTATGGATAGATATAGATAGGTGATATAGATAAATACATCAATGTGATTTAGATAGATAATAGAGATACATAGAGATAAAAGGATAGGTAGCGTGACAGTGACCAATAGATGTGGTTGTCTAAAGTTTCATTGTACGTTATCACTACTCAAATTCCATGGGAATTTCCTTTTCTTGTGTAATGCTAAGTTACAGTCTAAAGTGATTCTTATCATAGAGTATGAAAATTGATTACCGGTCCATGTGAGGAGTAAATTCTACTTGAAAGAATCTTCTGACATTTTTCCTGAAAATATCATGCTCTTCGCTAAAGATTGGCCGGGTCCCTATGTCCATCATCGTCTCGGATTGACCGATGTAAGGACGCGTGCTGTTCCATCGTCTAAAAAAAAAAAAGGAAAGAGCATAACATATAAAAGACTATGTCAATGACACTCATACCTGCAGTTTCAGTACGTAATTACTCTTCCCAAGTGTCTGGAATCACTGAATGTCGAACGGATTGTCATGAAATATATTAGTTTTAATTTTTTTTTTATTCATTAACAAGTTTAATGTATCTCAAGTCATTAATGATAGTAATGGCATTGTTTTAATGTAATGGGTGAAGTTTTTTTTAATTCATCTTTAGTGACATATATATGTTTAAAATGATGATAGACAATGGCCTAGGATGTTTTTGCGTTTAGCAATAAACACAAGGCATTATAAAAAATACATAAAGATATACACATTCACAGCAAGAAATACACTTGTTTGAAATGAAAACAAACCGGAAAATACGGATATAAATGTATAAGCCGTTTTTGTAGGTTAAACATTATGCCGTAGGCAAGGAAGTGAAATGAAATATGAGTAAATGTACAAGATATTTTTTTATGGAATTGCAGTATTGTACTAAAATCATGTTTCGCGAATTAATTGATTATTTTGCCCTATAGCAGACATTCGTTTATATGTCATAACAAATATTCAAACGTTTTTATGAGGTAGAGTAAATAATCATACTAATAACATATATTGTGAAGTTTGTAATATTCCAAGTCATCAAATATATTATTACCATATTATTCGTCCATTCGCTTTATACTATCAATTTAATGTGAATGCATGTGTGGAATAGGGGTAGATAATATTGTACAATTACATTGCTTAAGTAATCCAAATAGGTAAATTTGATTGAACAATTAAAATTAGACAATGATTCATAATTATGAAATATCAGGTACATAAATAAATTTTAAAATGCTATTGAACATATTAAAATCGTTAGAAATTTGATTACATTGCAATTAATTTACAAGTCACAATGCACATAATATACATGTAGTCATAAAAAAATTCACCGTGACCCATTTCTGTCTTGCATGTCTATATACGCTGTTATGGTTTTAACAGAGCAGGGAAAATTCATTCAGGTTCCCTTCTTGCGTTGTAGATTGAATATGATGTCAAAATTGCCAGTTTTGACAATTGCTATAGGTGGCTTTTTTTCCACCTTCCTTAGCAAACCGCGTGGTTTCTGTCAGTTTCTTTTTATTACTCTTTGTGATTAGTCCTCGTGACCCTATTTCGAAACAAATTAAGCGACATTTATATCCAGTTAATTCAATATCCGATTTCAGTGGGGAGAATTTATCCCTTTTGCGAGCACTTGCGCTGTCTATGTAAGGCTCAAAAGGACATGTCAGTTCACCTAGGATCAGTTCCTTCTCCTCCCTGTCTATCAACACGATGTCTGGGCGGTCGGAGGTTACTACACTTTGTCAGCAGGAATTGTCCCACCATTTATTTTGTGACCCTGGATATCACTGTACATTTCGATGTTCTTTCGAAAAGGTTCGCACATGTTCACTATACATGTATATGATAATTAACGCTATCGTGTCTGTAAGTATATCCCTTTTGGTTCAGTGCTTTACTACAATTGTTCAAAATGTGAAAGAATGTTGAAAGATTTCCACATAAGAAGCAGCGTGAGTTCAGCTTCTTTCTCCATCAGCGAAGGTTATCTCCCGTCGGAAGGCAGTTGATGGAAGCCCTGGTGATGAAGCTCAGAACACCCCTGGGGAATAGGTAAATATGGATCTCCATGTAAGCTCCTCGCTATTATCTTATGCGGTAAAAGTGTAGAAATCTAGTTCTTAACAATAACATGGCATCACCCCTCTTTGGTTCTTATCCTCATTTCATCGTTTGATTAATGGATGCCTTTACTCCCATGCCTAGTTTACAGGCATAAACCCTTGTCCGTCGTGCTACGCAAATCAGGGTCTGAACAATCTGTGCTGCAGACTAGTTCTTCCATAGGCCCTGTGTTATAGCTGCTCCGTACAAGGTGGCACAAGCACTGAGAACAAGATTAGTCTTGGCTCAAGGCACTGTAAATCTTAGTGCCAAAATAAAGTCTGTACCTGCAGACTACTCCCATGCCTTTGCAGACAGGCAACTGGCTTAGGGCCCTGTCATATACTAGCGTTTAGAGTCAACGTATGCCCAGCGTATGGGTTTTCGTCGCGAAATTTGGGCAAAGTCCAAACACGCTCAATCACGCTCAAATTCTAGGTCAAAAAGGTGTAAAAACTAATAACCAACGAATGAGGAACGAATGGTAATCGTATATCTAGCGTCCCAAGGTTACGAGTGATAGCGCGTGTGCCGGGGGGGGGGGGCAGTCAAACATAATGTTGTACACATGCGTGACCAAAAAAAACGCGTTTAAAGGGGTGTTTTTTCAGTTTTAGACGCGGCCCGCGCGTGCACGCGTTAAGGGTATCAAAAACACCGATTTTCAACAAAAAGGGTGGTTTTGAAAGACTGTTCAAACGCATTTAGGGTATTTTTTCCCCGAAGCTTTTTTTGAAAGACTATAGTCAAACGTATTTAGGGTATGTTTGGAGGCTAAAATGTGTAAATGAAGCACGCGAAAAACTCGTTTAGGGGGTTATTTTGCACACAGAGAAAAACTTGTTTAGGGGGTGTCTGGAAATGATTTGGTCACGCATGTGTACAGCATTATGTTTGACTGCCCCCCCCCCCCCCCGGGCGCGTGTGCAGCGCGAAATGATGAAGGAGCCATTCTAGGAGGCTGTGACGTCGTAAAAAGAACAACTATCACTGTGTGTTAAGGCCCTGTCACATATTAGCGTTTAGAGTCAACGTGTGTCTAACGTGTTTCAAAATTTCGCGTACGCTGTCAGTCGCTAGTAATACGTTTAACATACGTTGTATTCGTCAGATGTGCGCCCAAGGGTTGTCGGCCACGCCGGTGCCCATTTTTTTTTCGGACATGTTCAAAATTTTGAGCTTGCGGTAACGTGCTTACCAGTGCGCTATGTATTCGTTGAGTATTGGCTGTTTGAACGTTATACACGTAGGTTGTTCGTTTCTTAATAGTCCAGCGTTCGTTCAAAACACGTCCACTCCATCCGTTGCCATAACGAATGCTCAACGCACACATATAGCGTCAAAGGATAGAGGAACTGTCACACATCAGCGTGTAGAGTCAACATGTATCTACCGTGTTCTGAAATTTGGGTGCACGTTCGCCCACATAGTCAGTCGTTGGTAACACGGTAGACATACGTTGTATTAGTTAGCTGTTCGTCCAAAGGTCGCCGGGGTTCGCTGAAGAACACTGCTGCCCGACGTTTGATTTTGGACGTGTTCAAAATTTCAGCGCGCGACAACGTGCTGATCAACTTGACTTTCGCCGGGCGCCCGTCTGACGTTCTTGCCGCTGGTCTACCGTTAGAATAACGTGTGCATACAGTATAGCTAACGCACAATAGTAGTTTTTTTTAAATATTTTTTTGGACGTCACAACCTCCTAGAGTAGCTCCTTTCCCATTTCACGCTGCACACGCGCTATCACTCGTAACTTGGGACACTAGATATGCGATAACCATTCGTTCCTCATTCGTTGGTCATTAGTTTTCACACCTTTTGGATTAGGAATTTGAGCGTGCTTGAGCGTTCTTGAGCGTGCTTGGGCGTGTTTGGACTTTGCCAAACTTTCGGGACGAAGAACATAAACGCTGGGCACACGTTGACTCTAAACGCTAATAATGTGACAGGGCCCTTAGCTATACTGTAGGCACACGTTACTCAAACGGTAGACTAGCGGCAAGAACGTCAGACGAACGCCCGGCGAAAGTCAATGGAAGTTAATCAGCAAGTTGTCGTACGCTCAAAATTTTGAACACGTCCAAAATCAAACGTCGGGCAACAGCTTTCTTCAGCGAACTCCAGCGACCTTTGGACGAACAGATAACTAATACAATGTATGTCTACCGTGACAACTGACAACGTGCGCGAACGTGCACCCAAATTTCCGAAAACATTAGACACAGTTTGACTCTACACGTTGATGTGTGACAGTGCCTTTATCCTTTTAACGCTATGTGTGCGTTGAGCATTCGTTATGGCAACGGATAGGGTGGACGTGTTTTGGACGAAAGGTGGACGATTAAGAAACAAACAAGGTACGTGTGGAACGTTCAAAGGGCGAATACTCAACGAATACATAACGTACTGGTAAGCACGTTATCGCAAGCTCAAAAATGTGAACATGTCCAAAATATAAAAATCGGCACCGGCGTGGCAGACGACCCTTGGGCGTATATCTGACGAATACAATGTATCAAACGTATTACTAACGACTGACAACATACGCAAAATTTTCAAACAAGTCAGGCACACGTTGGCTCTAAACGCTAATATGTGACAGGGCCCTAAGGTAATCTTGTAAGGGGAAGGGCACTTGCACCCGTTGTTGTGGCACCTCTCTCTAGCTGATGATGATTCGTGTTGAAGCTTTATTGAATAGACATGCATGTCCTTTCTTCCATCCGAGCTTTTCTTGAATTGCTTAGTGGCATACATGTCGATTCTACAGGAACGGGTTCTCCTACCTTTTTGCTACTGAAGTGCACAACTGTAGTCTTCTGTACCCTCCAACAACGTGTGTTAATCGTTGAAACATTCTGGCCGCCATTCAGTGTGAACATTAAATGAACATGAGAGACCAAGGGTCCGTGACAATGTAAATATTTATGAAGATCAATGTCGCGTTCCAAAATACAAAGTACATTGAACGAAGCATTCTGAGTTGGGACAATCGGGGCGATAGCGTAGCAAAAATGGGGGCCAAAGGGGCCGCGGTACCCCATTCCTGTTGATTGAAACGCCCCACCAACAGCCCAAGTTAGCCAGGGTTGAGACAAAGATAGTTTAATCAAACATAACAACACACCAATTAATGCATCATTTTGTGATTTAATGGCGCGTTTTGAGTGCGAAGATTAATTTGGTTAACTTAGCCATGGGATGTTTCCCTTTTAAAAATCCTGGGTTAGATCCGTTGTGCGACCACACTCGGAGCTGAGAATGGTCAGGTTCAACCACATTCAGAGTCAAGTTTGACCAAAATCCAAGTCAGGTTGACCCATATTTTGGTCAAGTTTAGCTCGGAAATTGGTTGAACTGACCCTTTCCGAGTGTGACACAACGGATCCCGTATCCTAGTTAAGGCCCCATCACATTATACCGTATAGAGTCAACGTGTGCCCAGCGTATATGTTTTTCGTCGCGAAATTTTGGTCCAAACACGCTCAAGCACGCTCAAATTCCACTTCAAAAAGGTGTGAAAACTAATGACTAACGCATGATGAACGAATGGTAATCGCATATCTGGCGTCCCACGTTACGAGTGATAGCGCGTGTGTAGCGTGAAATGATGAAGGAGTTACTCTAGGATACTGTGACGTCAAAGAAAAGAAAAACTATCACTTGCGTTAGCTACACTGTACGCACACGTTACTCTAACGGTAGATTAGCGGCAAGAACGTCAGACGGGCGCCCAGCGAAAGTCGATGGAAGTTGGTCAGCACGTTGTCGCACGCTCAATATTTTGAACACGTCCAAAATCAAACGTCGGGCAGCAGCGTTCTTCAACGAACCCTGGCGACCTTTGGACGAACAGCTAATATAGCTTATGTCTACCGTATTACCAACGACTGACAACGTACACGAACGTGCACCCAAATTTCCGAACACGTTAGACACACGTTGACTCTACACGCTGATGTGTGACAGTTCCTTTATCATTTCACGCTATGTGTGCGTTGAGCATTCGTTATGTCAACGGATGGGGTGGACGTGTTTTGAACGAACAGTGGACGATTAAGAAACGAATGACCTAGGCATGGAACGTTCAAAGGGCGAATACTCAACGAATACATAGCGCACTGGTAAGCGCGTTACCACAAACCAAAATTTTGAACATGTACGAAATAAAAAAAATGGGCACCGGCGTGGCCGACGACCCTTGGGCGCACATCTGACGAATACAACGTATGTCAAACGTATTTCCAACGACTGGCAACGTACGCGAAATTTTCAAACACGCTAGGCACACGTTGGCTCTAAACGCTCATATGTGACAGTGCCTTTAGTCTGACCAGTGACTTTGAAGAGTGTTCTTTTGATCATGAGCGTATGAGACGTTTTCATTTTAGAGGGGGTGGGGAGGGGCGCACGATGTTTTGCCCAAATAATCACAATTTTTTACTTCGGAGGCAAGGAGGCGGGATTAGCCTCTTACGATTTTTATTTGATTCATACCGAATTTAAATTTTTGAACGAACTAAATTGATTCAAATGATTGAAATGAAAAAAAAAATCTTTGGTAATGGCCGTAGAGAAACGTGCCTTCTCCCTTAAACGTAGTCAGTCTGTTTGTCTTTCAACTTGAATTAAGTTGATCATGTTTTTTTTTTTAGAACAAAGACAGAAAATGGGGAGTGTCTGCGTTTGTTTTCCTCTCCCACAGTGAGAAAATGTTACCTTATCTTCCCCCGCCCCCAAATTTCCATTTGTAACCATGTGATATTGTTAATGCAGTGAAATGTAAGGCCTCTCAGATGGTCTGAGCCATCAAGATGATCTGTGAAGGTTCCAGATAGTGTATAAGGGCTAAAGATGGTTTAAGTGACTGGTTCCAGATACTTTCAGGTGTGCGTCAAGGGTACATACTTTCACAGATTCCATACCTGCCAACCGTCCCGATTTTTCCAGGGCAGTTCTGGTCTTATAACAGTAACTAGGCGGTACGCTCAACAACAAAAACGTAGATTATAATAAGAATAGAACATGAATGACCAAAATAAATGAAGCTACTGAACCAAGTGCATTGGTTACTATAGTGATTTTAATGCAACGCCCAAATTGTAATGGAAATGCCGTGTTTACATTCACTGGTGAGTGCCGGAACGAAAGGTTTGTTTTATTCATGCCTTTTCTCATAAGAAAATTTTTGGTTCAGCTGTTTCAAATGCTTTCCTCATTCGCACTCTAATATCATTTTTTAAATTATGTAATCTTTTATTGTTTACCGTACTGCCTAATAACTATAATAAGACCAGGACTGCCCTGGAAAAATCGGGACGGTTGGCAGGTATGAGATTCTCTTTGCCATAGTAATTGTACTGGCTCATGAAGAGGACAACGGTGGACAATGGAATTGCCTGGCTAGATGACCGAAAATTATTGGATCTTGACTTTGCTGATGATATATTTGTAGCACTCAAAAGCAGCCCAACCGTGCTCCAAGAACTAGTGGATGCAGGAGATGAGAATGTTGGACAACTGAGTTTGGTCATGGGCCAAAAAAGAGGGAGCTCAGCGTCCTCCCCAAGATATCTTCATTGGCCAACAGAAGGTAGATGTTGTAGAAAACTTCACATACCTATAAACAGTTCAATGGACAACCAAGGGGCCATTGCTCACGGCATTCATCACAGAATTGAAAAGGCATCAGGAGCATTTAATCAGTTAAGCAAAATCTGGTCAAACTGAAAATTTTCTGTCAAGACTAAATTCGCGTTTTATGACACGAACCTTTTCTCTACTCATATGTACTAGTTTGAGACATGGGGTCTTAAGATGTATCAAGAACGCAAACTTGATGCCTTTAACTTAAAGTTTCTTCGTAGAACATTACCAAACGGAACGACTCCGTTACCAACAAAGGATTCAGAGAAAGGACAAAAAACCCCAACAGATCCTATGTTTGTGCAACAGATGTCTAAATGGTTTGGACATGCTACAAGGCTTCCAACAACCCGCCATGCCAATTAGGATTTATGGTGGACCCTCTACCAACCCCCGGGGGGAGGGGGACGTAGAGGAATGCCCAAAATAAACTGGCAAATATCCCTTCAACAAGATTTCCAGGAAACCTCGTAAACCGGAAAGAATTCAGCGAATAAATCAAAGATAGAGCAAGCTGGAGGAGGCTGACCGCTTCATTCGTCGGACGACGCGACAGTCCGTATAAAGTCCAAGTCTTCAATGTAACCAAAAACAACAAAAAACAAACAAACAAAAACCCGTGGAATTCCTGACAACTCGCTGCACGAGTTTCCATCGTAATTGTTACGGTTGGACAGTGATGTAATTAATTACTGATTAAAATGAATAATTGGTTACGTTTTAGTCAAAAGTATATATATATATATCAGATATATTGTACTTTCAGGTGATGGCCAGAACTTTGACGGTCCAAAGTAATGGTTAGCCGTGTATTATACAATACGGTCCGACCGTATAGATTACCGTAGAAAGTTGTGCAGCAAGTTGCTAGGAATTCTTTGTATTTTACGTTTTTTTAAACAATGTTCATTATCGGAATAAGTCACTTTAATAACGATTTTGAAATGTCATTTCATAGTTCATTTGTGTGTTGATTGTGTGTTATGGTTTGTTTGATTTACTTTTTATTTTCTTTTTGTACATGTTTTACAGGGATCCTCTGGAAAGCAGTTGTCAAAATGAGGAGACTACCCTGTGCAAACAAATTGGAAATATATAAATAATAAAATGTTTCATAAAGATGCCATAACGCAAATTTATGTGCACGTTTTCAGAAATAAATTCATACGAATTCTAATTTTGGGATAGATTGCAATTATCAACAATTTAATAACAGCAATATGATCTTTTATTGCCCTCTCTCTCTGAAAGTCTTCCGAACAGATCAAACCAATTTGAAAAAAAAAAGAATCACAATTTCATTGAATGAATCATGAATTTGGAAATGTAATTAATAATATTAACAACAATAGTAATAATCGTTGTCGTCATCAGCATCATCATCATGTAGTAATTTTAGTGATTTTTAGGTGAATTTCATAATATTTTACCTTTACTCCTGACATATTAATTAAAAACGCCTTGGGAAGGCGTTTTTGTTTTTGTTTTTAGTTTTTTAGTGAATATTATATTTTTGTCAGAAATATGTACTTTACGTGTGTGTTCTATCTCTCTGTCACATCTGTTTTGCAGTTTGTATATGCGAACACTTATTTCATTTCGTGGATACATATTACAAGTAATACGATCGTGACGCTGGTCCTCTCACACAAATGAGAAGTGGAGAAGCACATCGTATGTATAAAAACAGTTAATGAATTATGCTTCATTGGCGGTATAACTTTTCTGGTTTGCAAACCACTGTTCCAACCCTTTGAACTGAAATCACTCATAATAAAATTCATTGTTTTTTGAAAGTTTTGCCACTTCTGTACTTTGATAATACTTTTAGTGTTTTATTGCATATTCCTATTTTGTGTTATTGAATTTACGTATGTTTTCTTCTAAATATGGGGGTCAAGACAACCCTTCGTCTTGCTTAAGTGCAGTAATTTCATTCACGGATTATGTGTTGATTATGGTCTTTGAATATTAAATCATCTTTAGGGAAGATTAGATTTCCTGCCGTTACCCAGCGTAGCCTGGTGGTTGTGCCGCAGACCGGATATCAGTAGGTTTCAGGTTCGAATCCTGTTGGGTCAGTCTTTTTCTGAGTCATTAAAAATATCAGATCAAGCATTTGATCTTATTTATCATCAATGTGATAATACAGAGATGAACAGCAAATTTATTCTACATAAATGCAAATCCTTTTGCATTTATTCCCCCAAAAGTACAAATAAAATATTTGGAATTATTTATTTTAAAATAAAACACAGCAATCTACTAGTAGACAATATAACACATTATTTCGTACTTGCTATTCGATAGTTTAAATACATAAAATAAGAACGTGGACATACTGAAAGATTTTAACAATATTTAAAATAAATTGATGGTATAGATTTTAAATTGAAATGAAATTACCTCAATATTATTTTTGTAAATGTCAACAGGCAATCTATGCGATTGATTTATTACTCTCAAATTAAGTATAAACACTGAAATTCTCATATTGCCACAACAAAGAAAGTAAAGTGTCGAAAAATTCGCTAATCCATATGTTCTTAATAATGATGTCAACGAGTTCATCAAACTAAATTTCTTGGAAAATTGCTGAACATTTATTTTGAAAAGGTCAGCTTAAGTGTTTCTCCAACTCAACAGAGGAAAGGAATTCAGTAAATCATCTTTAAATTTGGTGGATTTTTCCTACAATATTGTCTAAAAACTTAAGTTCTGGTAAACAAAGCTTTAGAAAAAACATCAAGAAGAAATTAAGACTCTAGTTGCTACTAGGCCAGTAGGTGTGACAAATTTCTCGAAATGATGCCCTAGTAACGAGAAATGGATTCGTGCTGAGAGAAAGGAAACAGAAATGTTTCTATAACGGAATAAATAGTAAGTTTTTTGT